>PVIR01018871.1:0-10787 GCA_004026965.1 Petromus typicus | reverse complement strand
ATGTATCAATCTTTCCTCTAAAAATAATAAACGTGAAGAAGTCACAGTGTGATATTATTTTCAGACATTTCTGTTCCAATATTGTCAAGTACAATCGGAGTCTGCAAACAGTCGTGCTTGGCGGGTGTCTGTGTGGATGGGAAATGGTGCAGACAGAAGGCTGGTTGCCAGAGGTGGCCAGTGGGGGAGCGGCAGTCAGTAAGTGGGGAAGTCTGAGTGTAGACAGTTTGGGGAGCTCTCTCTTTGGTGTAGCCTCAGCAGGACCAAGTGGATTCTTGGTTTTGAGAGCCACGTGGGGATACTTGAGTTTCTGGAGCTAACGTAGTACTTGCTGAAGAACTGACAGGTGGCGTTCTTTCATGGGCTGTCCCACATTAGAAGAACAGAAAGGGCTAAATCAAGCCATGCATGACAGGTGAGGGCAGTGTGGCTGGCACTGCATGCAGTAATTGGTTCAAAGTCAGTCAATTATAAGTTCCCAGAAGCTGGTGAATTTTAATTTCACATTTGTGTAATGCTCAAATGTATGTTCTTTCCATTTATCATATTGTCTCTTAAAGAACTCTATTTAATCAAAATGATTCCATTTCTTTTCTTCTTGCTTTATGGGCATTAGCCAGTTTAGCATATTGCTAATGGAGTTGTCAGATACAGCAAATAAAAGTAGAGGATACTCAGTTAAACTTGAATAAGCAGTGGATAGTTTATTAGTGAATGTGTGTGTTCCAAATATCACAAGGGGACACACTTATCCTAAATGTTTGTCATTTACCTCAAATTCACATTTAACTTACATTCTATACTTCATCTGGCAACCTTAATTGTTAATTAATTGTTAAATGATTCCATTTAAGAATTAAATTACATAGCACTCTAGAATTGTGTTAAGAGTATTTAAAATTTATGTACTGAGGTTCTTCAGGAAGCAATGGCAGGTTGGCCGAGCTCTCACTGGACTTCATTCCATGAGGAATGTACATTTTCTCGGCTCTTGAGAGAGGGCCATTTAAGTATCTCCTGATTGCTCTCATTTCAGTAACCTCTGTGTGGGTATTTTAAGGCTTAGCAGCGCCCTGGTAATCAAAATAATTACTGACACTTGGACAATGTAACATAGTCCATGCTCTGATTAGGCATTTTTCGTCCAGTAGTCCATTATGTAGGAATTTACGACAGAGTCCTATTATTACACTCATTTTATAGATGGGAAAGTGGCAGGAGTGAGAATAAGTCATCTGTCCACATGGACCTGGGTTTGAACACAAGTGATCTTGGCTCCAGAATTAGGGCTTGAAAAGGTTGTTCAGTGTCAGATTGCTTTTTGTGGGTAACACTCTGAAACCACAGACAGAGCATCTAGGAGACGAGGCTTTTCAGCACTGCTGTGCTATCTATTATTCACCTGAGTATTACTAATCAGAAAGTGATTTTATTAGCTGCTATGAAAAAGTGGACATTTCGTCACTATTTCTTATCCTTCTGATTTTTCTAATCTTTTGCTATTGAAATTGACATTTGTCCTTCAATATTATATTACTAGATTTTTTTTAATATTTAGAAAGTGATTTAGAAGCAGTATTTTGCAGATTTTAAATTCAGTGTTAGTAGATGCTTTGATAATTTGACCAACACATGTGGCTGTAAGGCTAAGTAGTCCTCTGATTTACCCTAAGGAAGTCACTTTAATTTCTCATAGAGACTTTTAAAATCATTTTTTCAAGCAAGTAAGCTTTATTTGGAGAAGGCTCACTAGGCTTTGAGTGTCCTCTCAGCATTATAGATGCTCACAAATGGAGTCTTTATTAAGAAAGGGAAGTCACTCTAGTACAGATGTAGAAATTATTTTGGAGGCTGAGTTCACAATTGGAGGAATCAGGTTTCAGAGTCTGCAGGTCTTTGAAAGGATGCTTAGGAAATACCACAGTCAGGGGTCACAGCTGGACATCAGATGACTACAGGCCTGACCAAACTCCAGGTGTCCTAACAGTAATGCAAATCCGTTCTTGTGGTTTTCGGTAAAATTTCCAGTGACAGCATCTTATGTGGTTTTTAGAAAGCTCTGTCTCTCAAACAGCTTAGTGGGAGTAAAGCTGATATGCTTGGGGAACTATTAGATGACACTGAATCACGTGGAATAAAAAAGGTTAGCTTATTTTGGAAACATGAGTTCAAAAGCTTTTTAAAGAAATCAGCAGATTTATAGGTTTTCGTGGGTTTACAGGTCTGTAGAAACGGCAGCTGCATCTTCTTTGACTTTCTTCTAGTCTTCTGAAAACTTTAGCTGGTTACTAAGTGTTCTTCAAGAAGCGATGGCTTCTTAGTTTCCTTGATCTATTTATACACTGTGATCTATAACCATTTTTTTAACAGGATAATTGTGGTGGTCTAATTTCTTGTTTCTCTGTTTCTGTTTTACCTTTTTAGTCTATTCTTTCTGCTCTGCAAACAGATATTTTTGAAAGCACAGATCAGAAAACTTTAACTTCCTTCATTCTGATTTTCTCTAAGAAACTAGAATGGTTCAGAAGCTTTTAATTTCTATCTCTTCCTTCTATTTTTATTTTTATTTCTCACCCAATTCCCACAATTGTACCCTGCAGTGCAGCTGTTCCTGACTGCGTGCTGCACTGGAATTAACACACATTGTCACAGTTTCGAGTCTTTTCTGTATGCTTTTCCCTTCATCCAGATAATGCGTCTCTTAAGAGTCTCTGTTCTGTTATTCCAGTAAGACTTTGCCATTTCTTTATTCCCACAGCATTTTGCTTATATTTGCATCATAGGATTTGTTTTCACTAAGCTTTGCTTTATTATTTGGCTCATATTGGATGCTCGGTATGTGTTTGAAAGAATAAACTGGACTGTTAATTAAAACTCTTTGACAGTTTATCAAGGGGGAAAACAGGCTTAATTTGTAATAGAAACCTTCAAATTAAAATTAATCAGCTGCATATTTAAGTAATAGTAATATAAGACTATATATTGCATTTGAATATAGAAAGTTTAACAAGTAATACATGAATGAAGTCTGTTGATTGATTATTGATAGAGCACAGGTTAATTACTAAAATAAAGGCTTCTTTTTATTTATAGGTTGTTCTTATTTGAAATTTGAGAATATTACTATATGAAAATGGAAATAAAACTTAAGTGACATGTTTTAAATGTTTATCAGTAATGTACTTACCTGAATATAATTCTTTTTGACTTAAATTTCTTTGTGCTTTCCTAAAAGTTGGGGGTTATTTAACTTTGAGCAGAATTAATATTTTATTTAAAAAATTCTTGTAGCAACTAAAACCATAACAGTATAACAGTACTTTTTTTCTAGTGGAGTACCTTCATAGATATTTTAAAACATCTTAGCACTGACAGAGCCGTTTTAAATACAGATAAATATTGCAGAAACTTAGGCTGAGGCAGGAGGTTCGTAAGTTCAATACCAATGACTTAGGGAGACCTTACCTCAAAATTTAAAAACGAAAAGTAGGAAAGGGGGCTGTGTTATTACATAGCTTAGTATAAAAGCCTTGAGTTAAACCTCCAGTACTGCTCCCCTCTGGAAAGTTTCGGAAACTTGAAAGTATTGGGGAAATTAACATCAGAATAGAGACAGTGAACATATGAAGCATATGGTTCTTTGTTTTTGAACTTTGGTTTCATTTCTAGTTGAAGCAGTACATTTGCACTTATGCCCCGACGCCCTTTGGTCAGTCTCGTTGTCTCTGTTTTCTTTCATCTGTCAAGTACGTGCTTCTGAACTGTGGACCCCACAGGTTTGCACCTGGCCCTAGATTCATGAGAATGGGCAGGTTTGAAGTTTGGGTTGTAGTGAATAGCCTGGCTTACTTCTTAAATTAAGATCTGGGGCAAAATGCATGGAAGCCTACGTGCTCTGTCTCTAAATATTTAAAAAGTTATAAGTCCATGTAATCAATTGTTATTAAAAATGATAGAAGAAAGAAAATAAAAACCGGAACAGGTTAGTGATGTGGAAGACCAAGTGTGGGTTTAACTTCTTGCTTATTCTTGAGCCGTGGCGGTGTGATAGAACTGACCTCTGGGCTGGTCCAAGCCCCTGCCCCCAGACCTGGCCTTGTCCCAAACCAGGAGAAGCTTTGCTGGTGGGCTCTGTGTTCTCTGTCGGACTGCAATTGGATCGTGGTCTCTTGGGCATGGCTAGAGCGAGGAAGTTCTCACCTGTGATAGAGGGTGCTGATGGGCTTTTGGAGCCAGCAGGGCTTCTTTGCTCTGTGGGTTTATTCTGTAGAAAGTGATAGGATCACAGAAAGAGTTGGGACAGTCTTGGAGTAAGCCACCTATCTCTTACCCAAGTATGCAAGGCGCTGCTGTGTGTGCCCGAAGTCAAATAAGGGTGGGCATTCCTCAAGAGGACTGGATCTCTGCAGACTTCCAAACTGTGACCAAGAGTTCAAAATTAAAACAGTAGGGGCGAGGGATCTAGCTTGGTGGTTCTGGAGCCTGCTTTGCAAGCATAAGGTACCGAGTTTGATTCCTTGGTACCAAAAAAGGAAAAAAAGAAAAAGAAAAAAAAAAAAAAGAACAGAATTAAAGCAGTAAATTGTGATTTCTTAATATATAATTAGTAGATTCTTAATTGTTCATATACACTGAAAACAGGCAGTAGCATTTTCAATTTATTAGTTTTTTAATTTTTAGAATTTAAAACAATAGGATATTAAATTTGGGTGGATAACTGCTGCGCAGAGTTCTAGTCACTCTTTGTTTTAGATATTTCTCCACTTATTTAAAATAGCTATTAGCTCTTTTATGAGTAAAATTGTTGTTAAAGCGCAAAAGAATAAATTGAAAGGTATCTTTAATGCCGTTCTAGTCTTAGTTCAATTTCCAAGAGTATTGAAGGGAAAGGAAAAAAACTGAATTGACCACTTAAGTAAATTAGCGTACCACTCGCTCTCCTAAGATTATTAAATCTAGAAGTAGGAATATGATTTTATATCACAAAAATTCATCCCATACAACATTTTATAAAATACTATCTTTTTGATTGGTTTCATCTTAATATACAATTGTAGTTTTTACAGTAATTTAGAAAGAGAAAGAACCAATTCAGTGTAAAAGGGACTGTTTGATTACTCTATTGTATAAGAGCAATAAAAGCTAATTTACTATTATATTACTCCATATTGAAAGCTGCAAGAGGCTATCTTTCAGTTCATTCTTCATTAATTGCATGATATTGTAGCTGTGTGAGTATCTGTTAGAGATGAGTTTTAGGGAAGGCTTTTAAGTTGACATCTCTGAGCTTGTATTTTGACTCATGTAAATATCTCTGACATATTTCTTAGATGATTGTTGAAGGGCAAAGTGGATTAACCAGTTACTGTGTTTCTTTTGAAAACTCTTGTGATAACTAGTGTTTGAAATGGTCTTGGTTCATAACAAATTTTAACTGCTGGAAATAGACTCTTAAGATATCTTTTGTTCATTTTTATAAAGACTACTCTTTCTAAATTTGCCTTTATGCTAGATTTCTGGGATTTTTTTATTAGATTAATTTTGGAAACATTCTACTGATCCGTAGTTCTATAATTTGGCCAGTAGTCAAATAATTAGCTTTACCTTTGCTAAAACTAAGGTAAAAGGTACAAGTGATATTTGAAGGTGATAATTCTAATTGTCTTATCTAGGTAATTTACATAGTTCTTGTCATACATGTAGGATAAGAGCGTATGACAGAAGTACCTTTGCTTATAGATTTGAAATTTTAATCTAATGCATAGAGTATTAGATTAAGTATTATTGTGCTACATGATAAAATACATTCTCCTCTTATTGCAGTCTTTATATTTTGGATGGCAAGAACATTGATTTGTTCTAAGGCTGCTGGTGGTTTAAACAACCAGAATGATTTTCTCACCATGCTAGAGGCTGGAAGTTCAGGATCCCGTCAGCGGAACTAATTTCTTTTGAAGGCCTTTTCCCTTGACGTGCAACTGGTCCTCTTTTCTCTCTGTATGTCTGTGTCTTAGTGTTGTAAAAAGTCACAAGTCATGGAGAATAAAGACCTATCTTCGTGACCTATAATTGCCTCTTTAAAGACCTTATTTCCAAAATACATTCACACGGGGAGGTAGTAGGAGTTAGGATTTCAACATGCGACCAAGTTTAGCCTATCATGAGGGCAAAGGGGAACTTCCTTCAAATGGAAATTGTGAAATTCAGTGTTATGTAACCAGACTTGGAGCAGTTTGTTTAAATATTTTAATTTTATACCTTTAAAAGTAACTGTTACATATGTCTTTTAAATTTTTCTTTTACCTGGTTTAATTGTACCGATGGGGAAAGTGTAAAGATTGATAATGATGATTGCATTGAAAATAATAGCTAATATTTGTGAGGTGCTGTTCATATTTCAGGCCCGCTCTGAGCATTTTTGGAAGGGGAGGAGGAGTTAGGACATCCCTATTTATGGGCAGGTTGGATTTCCTCTGCTCATCCTTAGGACTCCAGATGTGGATCTTGGAGTGGGGCTCTAGGTCAGTATCTCTAACCAGCAAAATGAGATTCTTGACAAACTGCTGTTCCATGAGATGCTGTTAAGTTTTTATTAAGATGGAAACTTTTGAGTTAGTTGAATTATATGTTTAGCTATATAAGTTGAATTATACAAGAAGTAATCTTTGATGTCAAAGCATCCTACCAGTGTCCCAGATTGTGGAAGTCTTATAAAAATTTTGTATCCTGAATTCCTATTTGGCTTACACTTGTCATGTCTTATCTGTTATACTGTTGGTGTTCAATAATTAGTTGTAAAGTGAATGAATCAAAGCAAGTTATGGAAACAGTGCTCCTTTTTAAAGTGTATATGTACATTGTTAAAATAGTTGTGTTATATTCTCTGTTCTAGAATGCAGGCTTTTTTTAAAAAAACAGAAAATAAAGTACATGTACAATGTTTAACTTAATCATAGACAAAATAGTCATTTGAACCCTTCGTACTTTAGTTCTTCACATGTACTGGTATGAGTTTGGAGTTAATTGAGCAGTGGTTCAACCTGGTAGTGTGAATACTCTCCTCCCTGTAAAATTTCATAGATAAGAAAAAGTTATTTTACAATATTTCTGCAGTGTCTACCACTTTGGTGGCTGTGTATGTGTTTTGCCTTGAGTATTTTAGTAGTTAGTGTGAGGGGATTGTGTTTGTAACTGTAGCCAATTGCTAATGTCCGTAGGTAAAATTTTCAGCATATTTGAGAAGTAGGAAAAATAAAGAAAACCAAATTGTTGACACTTATAGTTCTGTATTGAAAAAAAAAAAAACTTTTCATAGAGATATACACATTTGTTCTTTGATTAGTGTTACTTTGTGCTTCCAAACAATGGAATAATGAACAGCCTTTGAGAACAAATGCCAATTGGTGACAGAATTCTGTTTCTCAGTATGCATGAGGGATGTGGTTACTTCATTGTTCTGTTGCTATCTTTTAGGTTTAGTTTATACAATATTTAACAATTTTCTTGGTTCTATTTTATTCAGTGAGTGGAAAATTTTAGATGTAGTGTGAGAGGATACAACTTTCACCCTATATTAAGAGAATAGTACTGCCTACTAATTAGCATATTTAAGTTTTCAAGACTGAAAGAAGTTCTGTAAATTACATATAAACAATTGCATTAATTGTTAAGGATAGATAACTGCATTTTAGCCTTATGTCATTTTTCTTGTTTTTCTCATTTCTATCTGAAGTTCTGTGCAATTTTCAGTGTTTTTTTATTATTTCAGTGTTAGTGGGATTTTGAGTCTAATTTCAACAAAAAAGAATTTCATTAATTGAAAACACTTGTTGAATTTTCAAATCTGTTTTATATGAATGAAAGATTCTAAGGATATCCAAAGGTAATGCAATGGAATGTAATTGAGTTGAAATTAGCCATATGAATCAGACCTTTGTGGTATATTTGTGTCTTGATTTAGGTTGGTTGAAGACTTTCAATGAATACTTTAGAGACAAGACTCAGTATATTTTTAATAACATGGTCCTAAAGCTGAAAGAAGACTCAAGCAGGAAATTTATGTGGTCTGAAATCTCTTACCTTTCAAAATGGTGGGATATTATAGATATTCCGAAGAAGGAAGCTGTTAAAAGGTTTGTTTTAAAACTTTTTTGAAATTTGGTAATACTAAAGATTACTTGTACAGTGAAATATTGAATTCTTAGCTGTATATCTGAAACCTACAATGTTTCTCTGCGTCCTTTTTAAATTGATTTTGGTTCATCTCTAACAAAACAGATCAAAACTTTTTCATTGAAATCCTTGTGTTCCAACTTTGTCCTAGAAATGGAATTGCTAGGTCAGAGGGACTTAATATAAAAGTTTTTTCTTAAAGTGTATAATCAGAGTGACTTCTGGAAAGGTCGCTTCGGTGTAATTTTCAACCTTCCATTTAGAAATGTATCACTTTGACTGCCTTTTGGCTGGTAATATAACTTTTGATAACCTGAGCCAGTTTGATGGCTGAAAAATATTTTAATGCATTGCTGATTGCTAATAATGTTGCCTATTTTGTCATACCTAACCTAAAGTTGTTTATGACTTGCTTGATTATACCTCTGTGCTCTTTTGTAGAGACATATATTTTTTCATAAAGTTTTTGTTTTCTTTGTAATTATTAGTCCTTGACATACAGACTTAAATTTTTTTATGTAGTTAAGTCTACTGATCTGTTTTCTTTTGATAAGGCTTTTGCTGTCACTGTTAGAAAGTCTTCCCCCATCCACATTTCAGTCTTTACTTTTCCTTGTTTTCATTTGCTTTTCAAAACTCTGAAATTTACATTTATGACAGGTGTTTCTGTGGTCAGCAAGTACTGCTGCTGTCAGGAATTAAGGATTATGTTTCCATGAGTTGTTTTCCTTATGTAGCGTGATCCAAGGGCACTTAGTCTGTTGGTCACTGTTTTGAGTTCTGTTCTGTCAGCCATTCTGTAAAGTAGGTGCAGTTGTCCACATGTTACAGATCAGGATACTGACTCA
Source organism: Petromus typicus (assembly GCA_004026965.1). Lineage (NCBI taxonomy): Eukaryota > Metazoa > Chordata > Mammalia > Rodentia > Petromuridae > Petromus > Petromus typicus. The sequence continues at coordinate 1,767 of PVIR01018871.1, read as the reverse complement.
TCCAAGGGTCCCTCATTAAACATGGTGGCTCTGGCGCTTGTCAGCCTGGGCCGTCCTCCTCCAGAGGTTGTCCTTGGCACACTGTGCTGGCTCTGTAAGAGTTAGATTTAAATAGTCTGGGCCTTTCTGCTACTTGGTGCCTTCTCTACTGTATTTATTTTTGGGATTCTTGGGCTGTTTCATAGATTTCTGTTGACTCTTAATTGTGGCATGATGATATAGTACATTAAATCTTCACTTATATTTCTTTATTGAAAACTTCTTTTAATGAGTGATGATTTAAACTTCTCAAAGTTTTAGAATTAGTTTAAGTTCTTCCAACACCATTAAAAAGTATTTGGATTTTGATGGGAATTGACAAACACTTAATAATAATTTTGGGGAGGAGTGATTTCTGCTATGTTCACTGGAGATTCTTCGCCCAGGTAGCAGGTTTAAGTTGCTTGTGCTACAGGCTAGGATAATGTCATAAGTGAAGACTCTGGGGCTACTGGGATGAACTGAGAAGCCACCATGGTCCAGGGGCCTTTTCCCAGCACTGTCAGTCCTTCCCTTTAGTTACTCAAGCTGCCATTCCAAAGTGCCTGGGAACATACTTTGACTATCTGAGTTGAAATGCTGGCAGATAATTTAGATTAGCATATGTAGGTGTGTCTGTACACACACATAAATACAAACATGCAGGAGCTCTTGCATGCAAACACCCAAGTATGCAGTGAGTCAATCAGTATTTCTAAATCCTCGGTTTAGAGCTAGGTCCCAGTCTCCAGTTGATGGACACTTGGGTTGTTTCCAAGATTTAGCAATCACAAACTGAGCTGCTATAAACATGGGTGCACGTATGTCCCTGTGATATGAATCTTTTAATTCTTTTTTTGTATATACCTAGCAGTGAAATAGCAGGGTCAAATGGCACCCGTTGTGGGTCTTCTACAGAATGGAGTATTACTCTACCATAAAAAATGATAAGATCAAATTTTTTATACCTAAATGGACGTACCTTGAGGACATCCTCATTAATGAAATAAATAAGTCACAGGTGTGTAAATATATCTTTTCTCTGATAAGAGAAAATGAAGGTATTAATGAGTTTTAGAATGTATGTTATATATTGTGAAATAGAAAATACTCAAAGCTAAATGGGGTAAAGGGGGAAAAATAATGAGATTATATCAAAAAAGAAAGGAAACAAAGTTTATGTATATAGGGGGTGGGGTGGTAGGGTGGGTAGGGGTGTGGGAAAAAATCAGAATTAAGTTGTGTCATATAGGGCCCTGGGGATATAGCTCAGTGGTTCAGGAGCCTGTTTTGAAAACTCAAGGACCTGCGTTCATCCCGGGAACCACATAATAATACTGAGTGTGGAGACTCACCCCAGCAGCAATCAGTACCACGTACCACAGTGCTGGGTGTGGTGGCTCACGCCTATAATCCCAGCACTTGGGAGGCAGAGGCAGGAGGATTGCTGGGATCTGAGTTGGAGGCTGAGCTCAGGGGCAGCCAGACTACAAAGTGAGACTCCGTCTCAAAAAAAAAAAAAAAAAGTTGTGTCATATACTAGTACAAATTCTCATTGTTGAGTGCAATCATGATGGGTATATGTAATGTACCAATAAAGATTTCAATTAAAAAATTTATGAAATAAAAAATAGAGCTAGCTCCCTACTAGTTTATAGCCTAGTAAAACTTAAGAGCTATAAAACTATGTAGAACTGCTATTTGTCTTATAGTTAATTCTTTGACTAAGGATTAAGATTTAAAAGCAGG
>PVIR01018870.1:0-32761 GCA_004026965.1 Petromus typicus | reverse complement strand
AACACGTCTTCACACCCATTTGTTATTTATTCACTGTGTGCTCACAACCTATAATTCATGAGAAAGAGATTTTCCTGCTGTAATCAAAGTTTCCAGGAATGTTCTGGCACCCAGCAGGTACCCACTAGGTAGCCTGCAAAAGAAATGTACCCCGCATTCTGAGCTCCTGAATCGTAGAAGTGATATCTGATCTTTCTCAATGTCTTCAACTGCCATCAAATTATCTTCAATCTGATTTTCTACTTTGAAGTGATAGTCTAAAGCTGCTTTTGTCAATATAGTAAAATGTATTCAAGCATATTAGTTTATACTTAATAAATATGGATAGAAAATATAATTGCCTTCTTTTGATCCAGTAGATTTCTTATACACTGCAATGAGCTTTGGAAAATGGCTTCAACATAAAACAGGTGCTTCTCTTCTTAAACTGCTGTGCCAATTGGAGTCTTGATTCTTCATATTACATCACTTGTGTACTTTTCAATGTCCACATGCTACTGTGACCAAAAAGCTAGGTCCACTAATGATCCATGAAATGTAAAGCAGAGATTTCAGAGGCAATGTTTTCCCTATGTAGAGAGATAGATCTTATCATCTTTCTGTGTCAAAAATATTTTCCCATCTCTCATCTTGCCCTTTTTACTTAAATTTTTAATTTTAAGCTTTATTTTAAGGCAGCCTTTGCCTTTATAATTAAAACAAATATTTTGAGTAGTAGTGACATTTGACCCTTTAATCGAATGATTCTGTTTTCAATCATACTATTGAAAACAAATATTTAAGCTATTATTTTTAATAAAATAAGAATAAATCTGTGGATTCTGTTATAATATATGCCTTTAATTAATATGGCTATTCAGTTCTTTTACTATATGAAAAATCAATTTATGTCTAGTCTAACCTTTTGTGATGTGGTACACAATTATTTGATAATACATAGTACATAATAATCATCAAATGAAACTTTTTAATAACAGTTTCATTACTTCAGACGTGAAGAATGACCTATTTAATACTTGACAAAAAATTGGCCTGTGAAAGTTCCAGTAATTATTACCAATATTTAAAATTGGCTTAGGAATTCATACTCCCAATTTAAATAATTCTGATTTAGGTATTTAGATGTGGCTTGTAACAGGTAAGCAACAGATATTAGTTATTTTAGTCCTACCTGTCATTCATGTATTATAAGAAATCTGATTAAGTTTTCTGTTTTATTCTATTGAAATGGCCTCTATCTCATGTGTGAAAGGCCTGTACATGTCCCTGGGTGTCCATCACAGCATCACAACAGTCCTTTTGTGTTTATACGTTTTATTTTTAAACAGATATGCAGCTGCTTTCCTGAACAGCAGGAAAGGTAGGGGATGATAAGCAGGAATGAAAACCCTCTCCTCAAGAGAGCAGATATGCTTTGTCATTTGTGTTCCACAAAACAAGATGTTTAAATTAGAGTAGGTGTGAGGGAAATTGCTAGTGTGTTAGTCAACTAGTTTACAAATAACTAGAATTGTTTTCATTTATTGGGCTTTGTGGCCCACAATAGCCATATATGTTTCCCTCCTGGCTGTTTAGATGTGACATGATTAAATTTCAGGAATGGTACTCAACTGTATTTTCATCACTGACACTATTTCTGAAAATGAAGATTGTTGCCCAGGGAGCCCTTATGATGCAGCATCCCAAACCATTATGCCAAAAGGAATTAAGACTTAGATGATTTCAAAAGCCTTTATGGAAGTTAAGAACTGCAGTCTTCAACTGAAAATAATATGATATTTCAACATGTGATGAGTATCCAATTTTCCTTAAACTTAATTAAATAATTTCTGTAGTTTTAGACATCTTTAAGAATGTTATCTATACAGTTATAAAACAAAAGATGTAAACATATTTTGGAAATTATAAATTACTTTTATCATTATCTTAAGTAATATAACACTCTTCATAAAAATAAATATTTATATATAGAAAACATACATTATATCCAGTGAGTATTGCATACATATGTAAATATATATAATATATATTTATATATATATATACATATAATATATATATATTATATATATATAATCTTTCTATATCCTTGTACCCTTACTTTTGTATAAGAATAGGCATACTCAAGGAAAAGTGCTAAAACATTGTAAATAAATAAAGAACATTTTATATATATATATATATATGTGTGTGTGTGTGTGTGTGTCATATATATTGATATGATATATGTATATAATATATACATGATATATATTATATATTATATTATACGATATATATGTGTGTTATATACTCAACACTTATTGCTTCTTTAAGAATGATTTTAAACATATATGCATCCTTTTTTGCTCAAATATCTTTCATCAACTAGTGGTGATATGATATTGATTGTAATGTCAGACTACTGGTACCAAACTTTGACCCATGTATATCAAGTGTTACTTTATTTAATACTCTCAGCACTCTTTAAAATAGGTGCTATTTTATACTGCTTCCATTTTACAGAGAAAATTGAGATGTTGAGTGATTAAATAATTTTCATATGTTCACATGGCTAATAAACGGCAGAGCTTGGCCTCAACAAAGTTGATTCTGCAGCTACAAAGCCTCTGGCCCAAGCTTGCTGCCATCCTGCCCCCGGTGAGTGAGAGGGGCGCTGTCTATAGTTCGGTAACACTGAAGCGCTTGCACTTAATGCACTGCCCACAGCACCTCAGGAAGAATTCAAATTGAGCTGGGCTGTAAACTCTGACTTTCTTCTGTGTTTTCATGTTCTGGATAAACAAGGACACAAGCTCCTGATTTCTGAGCCTCAGGTTTCTGTTCTCAAATGGAATTAATAATGTCCATATTTCCACTGATGGACAGATTAAAATTAATAGCATAAGTAAAGCATGTGGGGCAATAAACATTAAAATAATTACACAAATAAACAGTTGCAAGAACTTTGGAATTACAGGAAAAACCAAGACCCTTGAATTCCTGCTTTTTCTGTTGCTATATCTGAGTGCAATTTTAAATATTATTATATATTCAACAACTTACCCATCTTTAGTAACTGAGTTCATTTTAAAGAGAGATTATATAGGAATAAGTCATTACACCAGTCCTTCATATGGTCCACACAGGTGCCTGCATCTAGAAAATCCTGCTGCCATCAACATGGCAGATAAATTCCCTCAACCCAACCAACCACTGCAGAAAATAGGAGTTTCTTTAAAATAATATATGAAATGAGCTTGTTTCTGAACTACAAATATCTAATTGTACTTCTTTCTATGGTTCTATAGTTACAATTACAGATAAGGTATCTGCCTTTAAATCACATATTCTAGGGAATAGCATACAAAAATAAAACACAGAATGAGTAACTCCAGTATCTTCTCACCCCGTGAAGATAACTAAATATAGTTTTATATTAAAGTAGAATGAATTTTCATCTCTTCTCTCCAAGTAGGTTATAGACTGTCAAGTAAAACAGGAAATAAATTCACCAAGCTTAGAGGGACAATTACTGCATAACCTCACCTGCATTTTGGATGTAGACTGAGATCATAGGGGCAGAGAGGATAATGGTGGGAGTCACCTAGGAGAGGAAAGAATCAGGACAAAGGTCTGGGAGGAAGCGGAGTCCTGATTGATCATGATACACTTAGGTGGAGGTCAGAACATGCAGTGTGATATCTCAGTGAGTGGATTCTACCTAACAACAATGCACTCTGTATTTCCAAAAGCTTTAATAAGGAAGAATTTTGAAAGTTTTCATCTAAAGAAGTGATAAATGAGGGAAAGATATGTGTAGATATTCTACAATGTGTGCATGTTCCGATAGATCACATGGTACCCTACCAATATGTATAATTTTGTGTTTCTATGTATCACTAAAACAAAAAGAATAAATTCAGATGTAAAATATAGGGCTTCAAAAGTAAGAAGGGTTTATAAGGAATTGCCAATGTGAACAAAGTAAGATGAGGGAATATTTCCAAATACATGATTGAACAAACCAGCCACAAATATTCTTGAGCTTTTTTTTTACAGTAATTATGGACAAGGATTTTAGTGCATAATGAAATTAATTAATTCAACAACCAAATTGCATTGCATTTTACTATCTAAAGCTGGGGCAAAATGGTAATTAGAATGAATTAGTTCACACTTTCATGCCTTACATAGATTCATGAGATAAAAAACAAGAATGGCATCATCATACCTAATATTTAACCTAATTGATATCATGAAGACAATTTAGATACAGCTCTGACAGGAGAGCCCCTCTGCCCAGCAAGTTCAAAGCAGAGACACAGGAACTGACCCCAGAGTGTCAGGTCAGCAGAGTCCATCTCAGCAGTTGGAAGAGGTTGGTAGCAAGGAGAATTTTGCAAAGAGGGACAATACCTTCAACTACAAATGAGCCCTTCATCCTTGAGATTGTTAATCTCTCGTGGAGGAGTGAAGATATTGATTAATCACTGTGTGATAGTGTCTTTTAGACCAATCACTTACTTCTTAGGCCTTAACATCATGTAGTTGAGATACTTCTCTAGAGTTCAGGACCTGTCCAAAGCAAACAGTGTTTCTACATTCAAAATTCCTCCTACCAGATTGTTTTAGAATCACCAAAGTGGACTTCAACTTTCAAATGTAAATGTACATGAAGTCCAGGAGAAACAAAGAAAAAGGATCATGTACTATTAATCCTACATTTATTCTACATAATAAACATAATTTATTAAAAATTATAGAGATTTTTTTGTGGTGATTTTTGTTTTTGAAAGAATTAATTTACTTTAATGTTACTGTATCATGCTTTAATATAGTAATTTATCCAGATCACCAGTAGGACAAAGAAGGGCTGTCTGCTCAGGGTGGCGACACTTGTGAATATAAGAAAAACTAAAGAAATTGGCCATGGATTGATAAAAGTTTTATACTCAGCACGAACAGCACAATATTGAATTTAAGATAATAGTATTTAAATCTACCAACTATTCAGGCATAACCACAGATATATGCTCTTGCACATATATTATTATTTTAAGTTAGATAATTATATTATTTTAAAAGATGTGATATCAGTTAAACTGAAAAAAAAAAAGAATACCTGTTTAAGAATATCCATACCCTTCACAAAGGGCTGAGGGTGTGGTTCAGTAGTGGTACATTTATCTGGCAAGGCCAAGGTTCTGACTTTAATCTCCAGTACCACAACAAATAAATAAACAAATAAATAAATAAACAATTCATCACAGAAAGAAATGATTCCAGCATTACTGCATGGTAAGCTTTTAGCAACAATAAACACATAAAAATCGACTCAATGGCAAGACTAAATAAGATCTTCTGTATCTTCTTGACATGCAAGTTCTACCTTTAACCAAATATCTCTGGGGATATATAGATATGGATATAGATATAGATATATAGATATAGTTATATATTTATATAATATATATGTTACCCAACTAGGTTTTGCATATACTTTAAAAGTTTGCTTTCTGTACCTTAACCTTAACATAACAGTGTAATAGAAGAAAGAAGAACACCTATAAAATACACAAATGGATTTTCTGATACTTGTTATATGCATCCACAACTTGACTCAGATTGTCATTACCTTATAATTTTGTGTTTGATTGCAAATAATGTATGTAATGAAATATGTAATAAGACCTTCATGATGTTCAATTTATGTCTCATTCATTCCCATTACTTGTTAAACTATGTAGCTCAGGGATTGCCATTTACCTAGTATTAATTATCTCAGAAAAAATGTCCTGTTTCCTAATTCAAATAGAAAAAGAAACACTCAGATGGTAGGTGATTTGGGGAACATGGAGAAAATTGAGCACTCATAAAATTTAAAATTGTATTATATCATTACATATATTGTGTTTTCTCAGAATGATAGTATTAAACCTTTAAACCACTGCCTCAACCTTCACACTTGCAGTAAAAGAGAGGATAAACCAAGTAAAATATATACAGCAGAAGAAAGCAAACATTTTTGTTTAGGAAAAGTACTGGAAAGAGCTTGTCCTAAGACTGGGAAAACCTAAGATCATCGCAGGTCATTACTGTGGCAGACAGTGTTCCCCAGTTTTGTTAACACGCATTCTTGGATGCTTGAACGACATGATGTGATTTGAGTCTAAAATAGTTATTTCATAATGGGGAAATTACAGCTCAAATGATGGTGATTTCGCTTTTATCACACCCATGAATAGAAAAGAAAAATGCTTTTCTCAGATAGAAGAAAGAATATAGATAGCTCCTGATCTTTCACCAAATGTGCACAATTTTCCAAAATGATGGCATGATTTCCTGAGCTCTTTAGTGTTTAAAATGCTTGCAATAAAATTTTACTGGAGACCTGGAGCTAAGTTTGGCAGTGAGAGCAACAGCTAGTATGACCCGCAGTCGATTTTCAACTAAGCGCAATTCAAAGAGATGGCTTCCTGCACATGACACACAACATCCAGGATTTGAGTAACATCATCACAGCACCCATGTCCAGCTGAGGAGCCAGGTGCAGCAGACTTTGTTCCTGCTGAGCACGTTGGACCACAGGTATCTTTGGATTACCTTGATATAATAGTGCAGGTCGTTATGAAAATGCAGATCTTAATGCAAGGAAGCACTGGTGATAAGAATTCAGATTTTGGAATTAGATGAGAAACATGAAAAGACAGGATGGGTTGGCTTTCCCAAGAGAGAAAGTAAAGAGATTGTGTCGTATAAGATTATTAAGGACAGAGATGAAGACAGATACAGTAGCTGTTGATCTGTAGAGGTACAAAAAATACAGTAAGAAGGTATCTGAGAGGTAGAAGAATAAAAACAGAGCAAGGAGATTTATGCTTCCACAACAGGAGCTGGTCAAGGGAAACGACTCTAAGAAGCAGTGTCTGAGGCTGGAGGTGCAAACTCCTAACGGTCCTTATGTAACTGCAGTGGCAGGTAAAGAAGAAAGCCAGATTCCAAGACCTGGGCTGAGCTGGAACAATAGCCCCCGGCCACGTCACCCAGGTTAAAGTGCGTGCTCCGTGGAGCATATCTGAATCCCCAGAGAGTCATTACAGGGACCACGGACCTAAAATAAATTTCATAATTGTTACTTCCATAGCTGTTTCTGGTCAATAATACACATTCTTTTTAAAGCTCTGGAGGGAATGGACACATAAAGTTTCCAACTTGAAAGGAAATTGAACTTGAGGAATAAGGCTCTATAAAAAGAGTAGCGTCTGAGCAAAGTCACTAAATCCAATACTAAAATTCAAGGTAAACAGGAGCAGGGCCAGAAAAAAAACTATTCTGACAAGAAAAATGGATTGAACTATAGTTATATAAGGAAGCCTGTAAATATGCAGCACTGTTATCTAACTACAAAACACCATGAAATGGAAACCGCAGCGGTTCACAAAGAAAAAGTTTAGAGATAATAGTGGTCATTTGTTCAAAATAAAATTCACTTTTTATTTTCTCTGGTACATGTAGGGAGACATATAATTTTTTAAACATCCATGGTTACTATTTGGTGCTCAAGTATTGCTTCATATGACATATAATGATGTCATATTTTTTCCCAGTATGATGGATTTTTAATTGCACCTTTATTAACAATCATCATTGGGCAGGGGAACCATCAGTGGTTCTGGCACCTGTCTTGCAAGCGCAAGGACCCGGGTTCAATTTCCAGTTAACCACATACAATACTGGGTGTGGAGACTCACACCCAGCAGCAACCAGTACCATATACCACAGTGCAGGGCATGACTTGGGAGGCAGAGGCAGGAGGATTTCTGTGATGTGAGTTGGAGGCTGAGCTCAGGGCCAGCCTGAACTACAAAGTGAGACCCTCTCAAAAAAAAAAAAAAAAAACACCCAGTCATCATCGTAACAGCCCTTTCCTACAGGGATTAATACAAAGACCATTTTACTATCAGTTTGTAAATGTTTAATGTAAGTTTTTAACCTAAAGGCAAGGATGAACCTGAGAGGATGACCAAATAAATTTATCTCTGCTTGTTATTGAGGTACTAAAAGTCTTGTCTTTATTTTTATCAATGACTACCTGAAATTCAGTCTCCATCAGCTCCAAATATAGCCGAGAGTCACTCAAAGCATGAATAGTATCTACCATTTTGTCACTAATACTAACCACAGACATGTGCATTTTGTATGCTTCTTGTGAATATATAAAAATGTCACTTAGAACTATCTACTATGAATCTATAGTAGATGTCCAGCTATCTCATTTCATAAATTGACAGATCAGTATTTATATTGGAAGGCATTTTAAAATATTTTGGCTTGACTTACATTTTGTTTTGTGCCTTTAAGAGATCTCTCAGCTTCTCAGAATAAAAAAGAGTCCATATAGAAAAATTTAGAAAGCTGAGTTAGTAGTTCATTTCAGAAACTCCTTTGCTATGCATAATATCTCAGGAAGTTTTATACACAGAAAATAAAAATATGTAATGTTCATTCAATTTCCATTCCTGGTCTTCCCACTGAGTTTTATTAGAAAAAAATATATAAGTGAAATAGCACAGGAAGTTGGTAAGTTAAACTTTTGTGACTGTTTATAGAGTTTCACTAATAGGATTGAGTTTGTATTGTGTATATTCCTACTTATTTCTAACCAGCAGTGCAGAATTAGAAGTTTATATCTTGTGAACAGGTGGTGTGTTCTAAACTTCCTGCCTTACTGACAGCAACCCTGTATTTAAAAGACAATAGAAAGACCTAACTAAAGAACAGCCACTGTCTACCCCCTTACACAAATTCCCTTCTCAAACCCTTGCCCAAGGCCTGCTAGCTGAAATTGAATATACTAGCATCTTTTCTTTTCCTTAAACAAACATTCCTATTGCAAAGTGGAAAAATAGGAGTGTGGAAGAGAACAGCACCAATGGGAGACTGATCACCACAGAGAAACCATTAGGTCCGATAGTTTCAAGACTAGAATCCCGGACATATGGTGGGCAGATCTATGACCCAGCAGATTTGAGCATCTCTGCCCCTATGGGCCTTACTGGTTGCAGCTTGTCCTTTGCTGACTTTGTTCACCACCTGTGGCTTTGCTGCATAGATGTTCTCCATTCTCGGCATGCTTAACTTCCTAAGACTTTCTCTGCTGCTTTTGCTTCACTCTTAGCTTCATGCATCACCCTCTCAAAGGCTCCTTGATCTTGCCACACCAAATTGCCTGGCCACCCAGCCCCCTGTCTGAAACCTGAATAGTAGCATCCCCAACCCCGTAACTATTAGTTTGAGCATACTTGAAAAATGAGTCTGACATAGACAACCCCAGCATCTGCCTACCGTTCAAGCAAAAGCTGGGACCCTTGGATCATGGCTAGAGTTGACTTTCACTTAAATGCCTAAGCACAGTGAAGTGAATCTCAGTGAACCAGTTCCATTTATAACACTTTTTGAGAAGAAGGGTCAAGGGTTTGCTTCTGTAACGCGTGGCATGTTTTGGACATACAGTCACTTCTTTAATGCACATTTGTACTTTTGCATTCTTCAGCTTATGTTGGGTAGCATTTTGGTGACTCCTGAGATGCCCTCAAAACATCTTTCTCATTGTTTCTAGTCAAAATAATAGGTTTATTTTTAGTGGTGCCAATTTTCTCTACAATCATATCTCCTTTGATTCTATGTGATTTTTACATATGATTCTTTTTGGGTCAATTTTTCCATTTTTTTTTTCTTTCTGCTATGATTTGTTAAAATTGTCATTGTAAAAGAAGTCAGCAGTATCTATGGCCCTTACTGATCACTGGACTTTCTTGCAATTTCAACTGTCAAATCAGTGAGTACCTAGCACTTATATTTAGTTTTCTGCAAAATCTCAGGACATGGAGAAAATGTAGGCAAATGTGTCACCAGATTGTCACAAATTCCTAATAGAGATCATCATTCCCAATGGAAAGTTCAAGAACTTGGCCAGTACTCTTCAAAGCTTTAGTAGCATTCTAGTTTGAGCTTCAACCATAACTGTTCATCAGGCCATAGTACAATATTCTGAGGTTTCTGTAACACACATCTTCAAACCTTTCTAAATTTCTACAACAAACCACTACTAAAGGCCTGTTAGTCAGATGGCCTGGCATAATTACAGAATTAAAATCATTGCTCTATTCTTAGTTTTCAAAATTGATCTAATCAGGATTCCATTGTTGTGACCAAACACCCACATAAATAGTTGAAAAGAGAAGTTTAGTTTGACTCTCTGTTTCAGAAGTGTTTTAGCCATTTTCCTTGTCATTGGGACGAAACACATGACATCAGAAACTTTGAGTAGAAAGGCTTATTTGGCTCATAGCTGCTGCTCATGGTTGGCTGCTTCAAGCACAGACAACACAGAAGAGGAGCACAGGGAGGGAAACTGCTCATACCACAGTAGCAGGAAGCAGAGAGGAAAGAGAAACTCTATGGAGGGGAATGTTGCTTTCCAGTTCACACAAATAACTAAGAACTTCCTTCTAAGAGCAAGTCAGCTGCAGGATGCTTGTAACCAGCTACCTTCCTGAGCCCTGTCTATGAGTGCATGAGGATCAGGGTGACAATTGCAAAGCATAACAAGAGCTTTCAGCTCTCGGTTGCCTGTCTCCCAGGCAGAAACATCATGGCAGAACAACATAGTAGAGCAAAGCTACCTGCTGCATAGGGTCTGGGAAGCACAGCAGGGGAGCAGATTCTGCGAGAGAGGACCCAGGAAGGATATAGCACCTAAGGGCACCCACCAAAGCACACCATAAAGTGTGCTTCACTTATCGACTAGGTGAGCTGAAACAATCACAGTACTTTCAAATAATGTTCATTGTTTTAATAACCAAAGGGCATCCATGGTGCAGAATCACCACATAATGTGGAAAGAAATAAAGAGCAATCATTCCTAGGGCAGCAGGAATGTTCATCTGTGACACGGTGATATTCTTTGTTAGCGTGCACTTACATTTCAAATAATCAAAGTATCACCATTAAATATGTAATTAATTATGTTTTTATTTAGTTCATCTTTATGTCAGAGCTCATCTTTACCCAGAATTCTCTCAAGTAGTATATCCTTTGTAGATATACAGGAGTCTATCATTTACTTGGTGTCTTTCCTAAGGAAAATGGAGTTTGCCTAGATATTTATATAGGAATAAAATAGAGGAACTGGCTGGTCATAAAACAACTCATATAGTTGCACTGGAACTGTGGTCATGTTATTCTAGATGCTAAGCAAGGATCTAAATCTATAACACATGATATTTGACACAAAATATGTGAAATTTTGCTCTTACGTGTTTTCATATGACTTTTCCAATGAAAAGAAAACAGTGCACTTCAGTGAGAGGCTGGACTTTTTAAGAAAATATGTAAACCACAGCTGCGATGAGGCCGGTGTATTTGAGTTTCTGTCACACAGTCTCATTCTTTATCCCTGCTTTAAAAGCTTGAATCCTAGAATATCTCTCTCATAGAAGTTTTGCATCTCTGCTTTTATTCCACTTCCTTCTATGCACGCATGATTTAATTTAATGATATTCCCCAGTTGTAAACTATTTTTATCTGAAATAGCTTCTCCTCATAATGAGTATTAACTAGTATAGTAGATCATCCACGTGAAGGTTACTCAGAGCACATGAAAGGCAATCAGGTTAAAAGTACATCCAGGAAGAAAATCAATTCATTTAGAGTTTCTCAACTTCTTTGCTTAACATAGGGAAATCCCAGCTCTTCTTACAGATTTAAGCTTCTGAAAAGTTGGTTCGATTTCATCACAAGAATCTCTGTGAGTTTATTCATTATGTAAAACATCACCAAAGTTCTCCAGGAAGGCATTGCCTGTGCTCTTCTGAGGTTTGGTCTAATCTCAGAAAATTAAACTATTATGCTTTTGTTGAACACGAGTAGTGGTACTATTAGGCTGAAAGTATTGCAAAGTTGCACATAAAATTCTGTGTTATTAGAATAGGTTTAAAAAGTTATTTTTCTAAGCTTTAGTGAGTACTATGTAATTTCTAGTGAGTGAGCTTCCTCGTATCCCTTGAAAACCCACCAGTGGCATATTTTTTAATAGAAAGCCATTGAACATTTCTTATACACTTTTTTTCTGGTTAAAAAGTTTCATATCATGCATTTACTGGTAAAACACCACATTGTTGTTTTGATTTTGTTCGCATTTGAAAGGAAGAGTACTGAAGTCCCCAGCTTACAACACACCACTGAAGGCTATCAGTGTGATGGGCGGGGGATCTGAACAAGGAGGTCTGCACAAGGCATGGAACTCAGGGAAGGCAGCCTCTGCCACTTCAGAGCAGCGCTGCTTGTGGAACCCAGACTCTCTTTGGTTAACTCCTCATGCCGCCTCCACGGTCTCAATGCCACTCTGCGATAGGGCTTGTGTGGCAGCCGAGCAGGATTATCAGGTGGCCCAAAAGCTGTACATTTCTGAGCAGGCCACATTCCCTTACTGCTCACTCACTCTTTCCAGAGCGCCTTCCTGGAGTCTAGTTTGCCAAATCCTCACTCAGATCTCAAGTTTCTCAGGAGCAGACGTGGGGTTTTTAGTGTATTTATTACCCTCCCTAAAATACTTAGGTGCATAGGTTGGGTACTTGAAAACCTTGGGCAGTTGAATAAATAAGATGTCTTTGAGTTTAGTAAGATCCCTCGGCCAGAGGGAGGTGTCTTCATCCATTTTATTTGATGAAAAATAGAAAGCCGACCTGCACTTACTAAGTATGGACAGACAACTTGATACATTTAATTCACATTTAAATTGAATGTTTATAAAGCAGAAAATAGAAAATGTATAGCACTGTGAGTATTTGAGGGGCAGTGTTTGTACAAAGTGAGCCTCTCCTGACATCTGCTCACCCTCTTCTCTACTCCCAAGAATTCAGCAGTACAGTCAGTGATTGTTCCGAAGACCAAGCAGCACACAGATTGGTGACAAGATGATTTTACTACTGGCTGAAATGACAATCTCAATGTTGAATGCGACGATGATGTGTATTCATAATGTACCCAAAAAATTTGAATAATAAAAAAAGTATCCTGCCTTGACATGCAATAGAACTATACAGTACAAGTTAAAACCTGTAAAGTCAGGTTTCACTTACTAATTCATGCTATCAGTAAGTCATGCTTATGAGAAATAGGTACTAAAACTAATTTAAATGATGGTAAGGTAGATGTGTAAATATTAATAAAATTATTTTAATCATATTTGCTTGTAAATTTCTTGCCATGGA
Organism: Petromus typicus; assembly: GCA_004026965.1. Taxonomy (NCBI): domain Eukaryota; kingdom Metazoa; phylum Chordata; class Mammalia; order Rodentia; family Petromuridae; genus Petromus; species Petromus typicus. The sequence continues at coordinate 19,505 of PVIR01018870.1, read as the reverse complement.
TATTGTGTTTCAGATTCACACCAAAGTGGGCATTGTTGAAAAGGGGTTGTGATGGGAAAAACCACATTTGTGTACACATAAATGTTAAATAGTGTTCTGCTGTTGAGATTGTTGTTTATAAGGCTCCTAGAAATCAAAATAACAACTTGCAGACTCAATGCTAGGTGAAGGCACAAGTTTCTTGATACAATCAAGGATTAAAATGTAGAAATTATGCTCAGACTTTTATCCCTCTATCTCATTTAATGTCATTATACTTTGCAGAGTTGCTAATTTCATATTTGAAAAATGTTAACATTGAAAGCATTTTTCCTGAGGAGAATACACTGCACTTCAGTGAGCTTTCCTCTAAGAGGAGAAATCCAGAGTTACATCATAGGGAAGAGATAAATAATAAAAGAGAGAAAAATAAAGTTGTTGAAGTCCGTAATGCTTTTCATACGGATCTTTAGCTGCAATATAATTTCTCACTATGCCGACTATATAAAGAGATAATAATGAAGCAAAATTTGAAGGAGTATACGCAGATGGTCGGTTGCTTAGAGCATCTTGGCTAGAATATTCTTCTTCTATAATAAACTTTAATTGTAAAATGTATGTATGCTATAGTTCTAGCAAATATAACCTGAAATCAGTGAAACAGCCAACTGTGAAATTGCAGTCTCCTATCTCTGTGGTCTGTGTTGCTCACTGCATATACTAAGAACTCATTGGCAATTTTTCTACTCAAATTATAAGCCTTTTAGTAACATAGTTGTTTAGTGTTATTATTATTTCTTACTGATAGTTAATTTTATATTTCTGACTTACTGTTTCATATACTTAGTCCTTAATAACTTCCAGAAAATGCAACAAAACCTAAAAGAGATCATATTGATGCCATTTTTTGCCTTGACCAAGAGCAGCATGTACATAAATTTACCACTGGTTTTATGTACTGGAGTTATCTTTGTTTCTCATATTACTGATACGCTTTTAGGAGAAAATATCTGTCTTCTGATTCTAGTGGCATTTTAATGTACATTCAAGGAAAACTTACTAGAAGAGTGAAGCAGTTCTCATGTTATTATCCACAAAAATAGAATACTGAGGCATGAATAAATACCGAAAGGCATGACAACAGCTCTTATAAGATAATTCTCTTTTGATCATGTGTGTAATCTGAGTAAAGCCAGAGAGCTGAGCCCTAGAAGTCACATTAAGAGTATTGAGAAGCAGAACTTGAAGGGTATTTGGTCAGTTCCTTTCCCTTTCTTCCCCCACCTGTAGTCCACTCGGCACTCATCACAGAAAGGCCGAATGAGGGACCAAAAAACCAAAAGAAGAAGCATAGCCCATAGCATTTTAGAGACCTCACAAGATTCTGTGGGCCTCTGTAAGCCACATGCCTGCAGAGGGCACAAGTAAACTGGGTTATGTCATGTCTGTTATTGTGTGCTTTTGACACCCTGGGCAAACATTGATTTTCCTACGTTTGGCATGAAATTTTGTTTTTGTTTTCTGAAACTGTCTCTTCAGTTCGCTTGAGTTTACAAGAAACCAATGAACGTGCATGGTTTTCTTATATCTCCAAGTTATCCTCGATGCATCTTCTCTGTGTCCTTGGAAATCTCAAGATGTGGATGTTAATATCCTTCTCATGTGGATTGGAAATACAAGCCATGATGAAAGAAGAGGTTTAGCTGCAGATATGGGATCTGAGGGATGCATTCAGGATGGAAATAGCTTTGTCACTTTATTCTCCATTACGGAGTCGAGGAAATGAGATTTTTTTGATTACTCCAACAAAATTGCCAGCAGCTAAGACTTCATCTCCACTTATCTTGAAGATAAAATTACTAACCTATTAAATTAAGAATGGAAAAAAAAAAACCTGTCGTAGAGTTGTAAGCTGGTTTAGCACAGTGTTAATGTATGATTGTTCCATAGGAGACCCTCACTTTATGTCATAATGAATAAAAAAGTGCTGTCAGATATAGACCTATTTTCAAAGGAGGCTGTTTAATTAGTTATTTTTTCCAGTGGCTCTGGCAATATCCTGTAGGGAATCATTTCATTTTTATTCATTACAAAAAGTCATAGTTTATATTTCCTGCAGGCAAAGAGTTTAATCTGACAATTGGATGCTTTGGTGATGGAAATACCCAATGATGTGTGTGGTAGTGAGGACATGTCAAGTGACATGACACTTTGAATCATTTTCAGAAACTACACTTGTTTAATCATTGTACGTATGTATATACCTATAAGTTTTATTAAAGAATATTTTGCAATGGAAATAGGGTTAGACATTATGCTCCTTCTTCTTTTTATTTTTGAGAAGTAAATGTAGAACCAGTAGCGTCTATTTAAAGTGTGGATTTCCATGTGTTTATAGTGGAAGTTAATGGCCCTCACCCTAGAATTTCTCCAGTTTTGCTTTGTAATAGTAATAAAGCCTAAGAGCTCCAGGTCCCTGTGGTGTCCTGTGCATCTTTAATTTCCACTGTGTGTCTCTCTCATGTTTCTCATGTGAAGTTGCTCAGCACATTTTTGTCCTTACCCGCACTGGAGTCTGTCAGGGGACGTTAGGCCTCTGGAATGTACCCGATGACTCCACAGCTCTCCTCCTTGCTGGTCCCTGGGCTGCGTCGTGAGCTTTTCAGAAGAAAGATCTCTGGTTTCCACTCTGAGGTCTTGTGGTTTAATTGACCTGGGATATGTCTTGACATGGGATTTGTTAAAAGCCCAATTGTCCTAATGTGGAGCAGAACTTGAACAGGGGGTTAATCCAGATCTGCCAAAGGTTAGGCGAATTCTTCAAAACCTCACAGCCGGGAGATGGTGGTGGGAATTCAGGTCCACCTCTCTAGCTCCTTAATCTAAAGTCTTCACTTTGAACATATTTTTGTTCAAGTTTCTGTTTTAACTATCTATTTTTGGAATTGCATCTGTCTTTTATACGCTTAAACAAAATTACAATAAAAGGCAGTTTTCATGAATTCATACAGTAAAAAATTCACCAGGACTCAAAAGTGTAAAACACTAAAAATAAAAAATAGGAAAATAAGTGCTGTTACATTAATTTAACTAAATTAGATATTTCCTAAAATATTACCTGCATTTGTAAATTTATGATCTGATGAACTCATGCACTTTTGAAGTTCTAAGGAGAAAAGGAACTTTTTAAAAAATCTTTCCATTTTGGGTTAAGGGAGCAGATAACTTTTCAAACACGAACGCACTAATTATACACTGTTGCAACCCCCTGTCTGAGCGACTTCCAGTTCAAGTAGTTAAGCTTTTGCTCTCTACCCAAAGAGGATTTTGCTAATTAAAAGAATGTTCAACTAACCAATATTTCTTACTCATGTAAAGTAAAATTTGCATCTTCTCTTTAGTTTCCTCTGTGTACGTTATTGAACTTTTCTTTGTATTAAAAACAGTGACAATATCCTATGTTCTTCTATTAAGTTGAAAAATAATTGTGTGTACTATTTTTAAGCACTTCACTAAAAATGATTTGTGAGAAAATAAGTCACTATTCTTTTTATTTGCACTTGAGACTGCAGACTGAAATGTATTCTTCTGTCTCCACTTTCAGGTAAAGACATGCATTGTCTCAAGTTTATGACAAATTGGCCCCACTTGATTTCTGGTTAATCCTTTAAAAGAAACACATGAGAGTAATTAGTTTAAAAACCTTTTGTAAAATGTAAGCTTCTGAAGAAACTAGTCTTTTCTATAATTTATGGGGGTTTTTTTGGCAGGATCTTACCATGTAGTTGTAACTGGCTTTGAACTCACTTATTGTCAAGGCTAGCCTCAAATTCATAGCAGTTCTCCTGCCTCAGCCTCGTGAGTGTTAAGATAATAAACCTAAACCATCAGGCCCAATTTTTTAGTAATTCCCAAATGGGGAAAACATGAAGTCCTCTTTATCTTTAAAATCTTCTAAGTAGTGTAGAATTCTCATTTTTGTGTTTTATTTTTCAAAATTTACAACTTTTTATTGGACAGGTATAAAATTATTTGGAGTTTAAAACTGTATACATTTAATATATCAAATACCTAAGAAGTATATTTACTTCATCACTAGGTTGAGCTACACAGCAATACTGAGTTTTATTGCAGCTTGCAAGAAAATAGACATTTAGTCCATTGTAGACATTTTGTTGACTATAGATCATATTTCATATTCATTTCAGGAGCTGAACATTTAAATATAATTCTAATTGCCCTTAACGTTTCTAAAAAGAATACCTTTATTTATACAAATTCTATATTTTTTACATATTGTCCTACTAAAATAGGTATCTTCCCTAAATGCCACAGCACACAAGGGTCTTCTTTATTATTACATATAATAGATTTGAGAAGTAGCAGCAGTCAGATTATCCATTTCCCTAGGCTGTTCCATACTCACTACATTATAAAGCGGTCGGAATCCCTGTTGGATGAGAGATAATGTATGAAAAGCTGCCTTAGTTTCTACAGATTCATAATAAAATTGTCACTCTGTTAAATTCCCCTTGAATGTTCTTTCTGTAAAATTGGTAAAGCATTCTTCATTTTACTAGTTTCTCATTTGTTATGTTCCAACTTGTACGTTAAATCATTCCTTTCTGGGTTGCCACAGTCACTAGAAATGCAGTTCACAAAACTTTCGTGGCCTGTGGCCCCTGTAGAAATGTTCCATCTGCAATTGCATGTAACCAAGAATTCAGCTTCTGCCTCAGATCTTTACTGGAAACTTGAGCAATATACTGGGAAGACAGGCAATTTGAAGAGAAAAAATATACAATCACAGTCGAGACTGTGACCTCAAAAGATACATACAGTACGCTTTAAATCATTTTCAAGAATTATCATTTCCCTGGCCAAGCTCCAATTATACTCTAACTGTATGGTATTATCTGTTATTTTGCTCATCAAATATGCGCTTAAGGTTTTAAGGGAAAGAGCTAGTGGGATGTCTCTGGAACTCAGTGGAGCCAGGGTCGACATCATACTCACAGGCGCCCTTTTTTTTCTTGGTATTTGCCCTTCGCTTACCAGTGTTCCTGGGTGGACAGATGTGCCCTCCGCCACACCTTGCTGTCTGCTCGGTGTCCTCTTTTTCTCCACCCCTTCAAATGGAGACTTCACTCTTGACCTAAGATAATATCTCAGGAGAAGTTCATCAAAAGTTGTCCAGAAACAGACAATGGCTGGATAGAATTAGGAATTGGATTTGAAACAATGATTTATCACAAAAATACTCACAAAAACCAGTGTCTGATATGCAAATAGCATTTTCTTTATAAGAAAATATCACACGCAGTGCCTTAGAGCACTCTCAGTACGTATTAGCAAAAGAATTCTAAAGTTTAATTCTAAATGTAAAACAGTGAAGGCTTTTAAAGTGTGAAATTCCCACTCAGTATAGCTCATGCTCAGAGCTCCTTATCTTGGGTCATGCACCGTTGTAGTTCCTACCCAGGCAGTGCATGTGTTGTCACACAGTGAGAATAGGTGTACATCTCCCAGTTTTTAAATCTGAGTCTTTCCACTCTGCTGTTATCTTCTTAATCGGTAGAAGATGACTGGGCAGTTTAAAAGGACTCCAGGTCGCAAGTTATTAAAACATTTCCTGGCTGCAGAACTCCACTGAATGCTTGAAAAAGCTGCATGTCTTCTGTTTGGAAGGCAGACATCTTAAACTGACTCAGCATCCCTGGTTTTGTTGGCCTGTAGCATCCCTGCTCACCTCGACATGGTGACAAACTTATTAGATTCTGTGACCTTTACAAACTGCATGAGGGAGAATTTGGTCTTTCACTACTAGAATCTCAAGTTCCTATAATTTAAGACTGTGTGCTCATAATTCAGCTGTGGGAACTATCAAAGGATAATTTCCTATTCTAATTTAGTTTATTCATAAGTTTAATATCTTCCTGGATTCAAATCAATTAATTTAAACTGATATACATCATAATTGGGTTGAGATAACAGTGAAAGGAGAAGTATAGCCACACTTTACAGAAAAGTAGCTAGATGGCTGCTAATTGAATTTGTAACATTATGATTTATAAGAAACAGGGAAAGCGGATGTAACTAGAAACTGAAGTAATTTCTAGTCTCTTGTGAGTCTGACAGCACAAGGTTAAATAATTAATAAATGAGACTTGGAGAAGAAGCTGAGCTTAGGCCTGATCCATGCTACTCTGGGCAGCAAAGACAGCTGACCTGAGCCGGCCACGCCTTTTAGTCAGTAGATCCGGAGCCAGCAATGTCAGGGGCCACTCAGAGGGCAGCAGTTTCAGGACATCAGGAGTAGCAAATGTAACAGGCCAACTGGTTATATAAAGGGCAGCGTGTTCTTGCCTCCTGGAGCCTCACAGCACCTGAGGTGAAGGTCCACATGTGTCATAGCTGGTCTTCAGGCAGGGAAGCTCAACCCAGTCATAACCCCAAAGGGCCAATTAATTTTCCCAAACAGACTTGCCCCAGACAATGAATGTTGTTTTTATTTTGAACATATCATTCTATCTTCAAGAACTGATTTCTATGTGTATATTTTCAAGTACTCTTACACATAAAGAAACCATTTTTTTAAATTTTAACACCTACTCTGTATAATGAATCCTTGGAGTGATAATCTCTATATTTATATTTCAGATAAGGAAGAGAGGTAATTCTAAAAGCTGTGATTTGTTTAAATTTATCTTACCCCACAATACTGAAAACTGTCAATTTCTAAAACATAGCACTAAGTGCTTTGGAAGCATAAATAATGCAAAGGTGTTATTTCTATGTTTAAGAAGATTATTGACTAGCAGAAAAAAATATGCACAAGCAACGGTTCCTGTTATTTAATCTGGACATTTTCTGACCTTCCAATGCATGAAAGAATAGAACGATATTCCCAGGAGAAGGGATGCGCTTGTGTGACACAGTCACACAATCACACACAATCACAGCCTCAAAATTGTGATGAAAATTAGTGTCTGTCTGCACTACACTGCCCATTTGACAAAGAAGACTTTTCTCTAAGGTGCACAAGCTTTGTATGTGCAATCCAAATAAGCTAAACCGGATTTTGGAAGCGATTTTGATGATCTCACAATTACTGATTTACTAAGCCAGGTCACTATAGCTGCAGGTGAGATTTGTATCCTGAGACAGAGAAACAGTCGTGGTGGAGGAGACCACTTCTCCAGAAGAGATTTTTGCTTTAGGTCCTGTTAGAGAGTTTGTTACTGGGCCATCACTCCAGAGGTACTGAGCCTTCTACTCCGGAAGCTCCATCCTCTCCTACCCTGTCCCCTACAGCCGCACTGGAGTCCTCAGACTTTTCCCACCCTTTCTCCACCTTCCATCTCACCCCCTCCTTTGCCTTCTTGTTCTGACGCAACTTCCTGCCACCAGAAGAGCCAGAATCCTGAGAGGACTCAGAACAAATGCATGAAGCGTAGGTAGCAAAACTCACCAGGGATAAAAGAACTTGGGCTTGTTTAAGTCTCAGACCATAGTAAGAAGTAACAACTTTGGCTATTCTCTCGCCAATTCCAAGTGTGATATCAAGAAGACAAACATAAGCCGAGCCCTAGGACTGAAGGAAAGGAAAGGCAGCGGCGATGGGTGCAGCAGTGAGGGCTCTCGGAAGGGCTGGATTGGCATCGCGTTGGCTTTTGCAGAGCTAGGTCATCCGCACTGCCCCAGCCGTGGACGCGGGGCCAGAGTGGTGCGGAGGACATTGTTTCCTAAGTGGCTTAATCTAGAGTCCTTTCACTCTGAAAACGTCCGAGCAAAGGAGAGCAGTATGTCTCTCTTCAGCTGCAGCCTGTGCCGCTCCTGTGAAAGGCTTAATCAGCACTCAGAGGAGCGAGACGTGAGAATGTCATCTGCGAGACCAATAAAATGTAGACAGCATGCTTTGCCACACTCCAGAGGAAGAGTCTGCGGAGTGCAAAGCACTTTCCTCCAAAGTCAGAGCCACTGGGGAGGGCGCTGGGCCACAGCTGGCTGGCCCGGGGGACAGGCTCAGTTGCTTAGAATTAGGCTGCACAGCAGGGGTCGGGTCAGAGGCGTTTCCAGGCCACTCAGACCACAGGCCACTGGGCTATGCAGTTGTTATAAGTGGCCGTGTAAATGGAGCCCGAACGCCTCTGGCAGTCAGCGTCCGTGGCTCCATCCTTTGTTAGACCTGAGCAAAGCCGCACAGTATGGAGGAGGCGAAAACGTGCTCTCAGTCAGCGAACGCAGAGCGCCACCTCCCAGGACTGTGCTGCCAGGGCTTCTAGCTGTCCAGCCTGGCACTGACCACTGGGCATCGGGCCCGGGAGGGCAGGGAGTTGAAAAGGAGGACCCCACTCTGGCTCACTGCCCTCCCAGTGCAGACAGGCTCTTCCCCTTCGCTCAGCAATTTCCAAAGAACCCTCCAGATCTCAGTACTTGAACTTTAAAGTATTGTTTTGAAGGTTATGTGAAAAAACTCTTGTGAATGCACTTTTCAAACTCCAGGGTCCTTACCTAATATTATTTCAAGATCTTATTACTTCGTGTCCCTTCCTTCATTGCTCCTAGTGATAGTAATGTATATTTCCATATTACTCTTCTTTTTTAGCATCTTATTGTTAATTGCATAAGGTCACTTATTCTTAGGTGTATAATCATTTGCATTTAGAATTGCAAGTCCTTCATTAGTTTTACAACTGTTGGATTTAATAGGACATTGGGGAAGTGGGTAGCACAGGCAAAAGGAAATTAGAATTTAATCTTTTATTATGATAATCTATTTGTGGGCCACATGATTAGTGGGAAAAGATGCTGTTGTGACAATTCTGCAGTATGAAAGATGAGAAAAGACGTGAACTTCTTCAGTAGTTTACTGAGAAGAGCTGCCCACTAAACTTACTCCGTATTCACTGAGTTTGTCCCATGCACAAGGCACCGTGCAGTCATGAAACGGACCACGGGCAGCTTCAGGGGCTGCACAGGTTTTCTTAAGAGGACATGCAAGTGAATGAATTACCAAGTCATGCTCCTCAATTTTAAAGAATTTATTATTATAAATGTGATTGAATTAAGTGCTTTCATCATCTTCTTCGTTTGTCCTGTGGGGAGTTAAATCCACGACCTTCACACTTAGCTACATCTATAGCTCTTGCTTTGTTTTTTACTTTTGGAAAGAACCTCCTTAAATTTCTAGTTGCCTAGCCTTGCCTCCAACTTGCAGTCCTCCTGCCTCAGCCTCCCATGTTCTGGGATTACAAGGATGCCCTACCATACCTAGCTTCATGATTCAAATTTTTAGCAGACATGTAGCACCTAGTTGTGACAGCACCAGTATATTTTAAAATCAGTCATTGTTGTTTGTTTTATGTGGTCCTCCAGCAACTCACAGGCAATGTTTTTGCTGAATTCTGAGCAAGAAGTGTTCGGTAGCTTAAGCACATCAAAAAAATAAACTTAAGAAGAGTGTGATTTGAGATCTACCTTCTCTTTTTAATCATTGCATATATTGAGAGAATATCTAGTTACACTTAAGGTCTTCAGATATACATTCTTAAATGGCACTGAGTTCTCCCTGAGGGCCTCATAGCCATTTAATTGAGTAAGCCCAGCTCCACAGCTCTGCCAGTCCAGCTGGTGATCTGCAACAAGAGGCCTTGTCGCCTGGCCTGCTGCACCCCCTGCCCCATGGTGGCAGAAAGCAAGGACAAGCATCCTTGGGGCTTACTTCACAGCAGTGTTGCTAAAAGACAGACTTCTACGGTTCTTAAAAATCACATTAATATTAAGGGTTTTGAAATGAGAAAATAAAATTATCCACAGCTCCTAATATTGCGCTTCTAAAAATGAATACATTATTACTTTAATGACTTTAGTGTAATATCAAGTACCTTCACAAAATTTAACAGTCACAATTACATGTTTAAAAATTACTTAGTATCTAGATTACACATATCCAGTGAATATTTTAATTGCAATGGAAAAGTTGAAAGTTTACTCTGTCGATATCAACTTTATTAATTCTATCAGATTAATATTATTATCTATAAATTTTCATCTCCTTTATAAAAATATTTAAAGATTTTAAAGGCACTAGAAAATAGTGTTTTTGGACTTACAACTCGTATTGTTTTATCATAGAATGCAAAGCACATTTATTGTGATGAAAATGTGGTTAACAATGGGAAATATCTTCCTAACTTCTAAAAGTGTTGTAACCTGGTGATGGATGCATTCTTCTCAGTCATGGTCTAAGCACAGCATTTAATTACTGTTAGAAGACAGAAATCATTAAAATTTAAGTTGTGTTGTTGGCAATCACTGGTCAAATTGGTGTATATATGACATTTAATAGTGACAGTGTGCACTTTATCATGTTTTCAAGAATTCTGATAATATATAGTGACAAATTTCATAACAGGATCATCAGTAATTATCTAATCTTATATTGTCATCAGTTTAAATATACTGTGCAAAATGTTAAATATTATTCTATTTATTAACCATATTTATGTTGAAAAGAAAGTGAACATAATGTATTAAATGTTAAAGAAATTAATAAAATAAAGTATAGTTTTTGTTGTATTGTATTTCTACCTGTTATGGATTGAAATACATAAGACATATGTAACTATATATTTAATGTACATACATATTTTAGATGAAATTTACTGCATTGCTAATTTTAAGAACTAAACATGTTAAGTACCAGAAGACATATTACTTGAATTTATTTTTAATCTTAGTTTTAAAAAATATTTATTTTGAAATTGTATTCACTTTCCAAATATCAAATTTATAGAAAAGTAAAAGACAAGATGCAAATATTAAATCCTTAAAGAGTTGTAAATTTTGAACTAAAATATTACAAAGAAGAATATTTTAATACCTTGACTTGCTGAATAGGATTGTATTATATAATAAGTCACTATTATAACTCTCTTCATAAAAATAAGTTCTCTATTTTCTGTAATTCATAACACATTATAATTAATCTAATATTTTAATTTGTTGACAGATTTGTATGTAGTCACTTTTGCAAAAGTGTAATTCCCATGGTTATAAAAGTTTCACTTAAAAAAGTTTTATAGTGAAAATGTTGTGAGTGCAAAAAATATTTTGGCCCCAAATTTAAATATATACTGATAAAGAAATATTGGGTTAACAAATATTTATAAGGGCTTAATGTTTATGATTTATGAGAGTGTTATTTCTGAAAATACAGCATGGACCCTTGAAGATTTACTTGTATAACTGAAAAGAGATAGACCTTTATAAAGCACTGTGCCCTCTTGACCTGACCACCTCATGGAAGGTCAGTAGCACATAGCATAGGATGGTGGTGCCTACAGCAGGTCTGTCCCAAAGCCTCTTTCAAAGCAAAGGAAGAAGAAAATACCAGAGGAGCAACAAGGGTGTCCTTAAAGTGGTGATTATTTTCACATTTAAGGACTAGCAGCTCAAACGGTGGATGGTTCTAACTGGAATAGTTTTAGAAATATTTTTATGTCGCACCGAATGCCCACACTTTGCGTGTGGTCTTTCTAATCTATTTGCATTTCTTTCTGCTTTGTTCTTAGAATGTTCGGGCCCCTTGGGAATTGAAGGTGGGATCATATCAAACCAGCAAATCACGGCCTCATCTACCCACCGAGCGCTTTTTGGGCTCCAGAAATGGTACCCCTACTATGCACGTCTTAATAAGAAGGGACTTATAAATGCCTGGACAGCGGCAGAAAATGACAGATGGCCTTGGATCCAGGTAATGACGACATGACACAGATTTTGCCTGAACATTCACTGTCAAAGGAAAAGACAAGGCAGAAATCACTCCTGGTCCCAGAAAGGGGAATTTGGTTAGAGTTCAACTTTGACTACAAATTCTAAAAATCTGAAGAATACACACATTTCCACTGTCAAGTGTATGAGAGATTAAAATGAAAAAAAAATTATTGAGCTGTATAAAAATTATCTTAAGATAAATCAAAGAAAGTCCCATACACATTTAATTCATGACATTTAATTTAGACAGCAACTTACTATACTTCAAGAAAAAAATTGCATCTATTCCTTCTCTGTCCCTAAGGCATGGCTTTGCATGTGAGAATAGAAATACACAATGAATCCAACAGTAACTCAAATCCTAGCAGCATATTCTTCAGTAATTAAAGACTCTCAATTCATAGTGCCCTGTATAGTATTCTCATCAGTCAGGTAATTTTTAAAAGAATACCAAACCCTGAGTAATGATCACATGTAGAAGGGCAATGTGAAAACATGATCTATTCTTTTCAGTGCTTTCTAAGTATGTAGATTAAGTGAAACCATAAACTAGCACTTACAGACAAGAAAGATGTCCCTAAGTGGTTTTTGAGAAAGACTGTATCTCCATCAGGAACATGGCAGATTCATAACTAGCTGGTCTCATGGATATAACCTAAAAGGAAGGTAAATATACATACTCTGAGGTTAGAGGTAGAAGAAATTATCCTGAAAACAGCGCCTTGTGCAGGTGGCTCCCAAGAGTATCTTGGAAGATAGTTTGCATCAGAACTAGATGCGAAGGAAAAGCAAGATCAGAGAAGTGACAGCTGAATCCAGGGAATCCTGTCGAACATCATGAGGAGGAAAGATTGTTGGAGAGATTTGTTCATCTTCTGTGCGTAGGATCAAACCCAAAGTTCTCATCTTGTTCCACTGCAGGGAGGCTGTTACACAGAACTTTGCTTAGCTTAGGTGACCGATCTGCATACTATGTATTCTGAGTCAGAGGACCAGGGCAGTCGCTGAGGTGACATTATTAAATATGATGTATAAAGGCTGCTTTATAGGCATTTAATAGAAAGCAAAATTGATTTATGGCTGAGTAACAAGACTCATATTTAGGAACTGGGTCAGTGTCTTGAAGTACTTCCTTTGTTGAAGAAATTTTACACAGCTCATAGATATATTTTATCTAGACAGTAAGGCATGATGGACCAGCATTCCTGTTTTGTTTTATGAATTTATATCTGCAAGCATTTGTGGAGATTGTTACTTAAGTTACACTTGGCTTTTTCCATCTATAGCCACATGTACAAAAAGAATTTCAAAAAGTATAATAAGACATCTAAGAGTTTTGATTACAGACTAATGAAGACTCAATGAATTTTAAAATATATACAGAATAAAAGAAACTGTATACATAATGCTCATTCCAGGATACTTTAGCCATTGTAGTTGACTTCTGGATTCTGAAGTGCATTAGTAAAACTGCAGTCATGGTAAAACTTCAGAAGTTCTTCCTATCTCACATTTTGCTGTTTTTACCTTATTTGCCCAACTTTCTTACCCACTTTTTCACAATCTGTCATTCTTCATTTCCAAACACAGGCCTTAAGTTCTCTGTGTCCCCATCAGAAAGGAAGAAATGAGTTCAATGGAGCAGGAGTATGATCCTTTCATGGAAATTTGTATGACCATAACTCTGCTGTTATCTGAGCAGAATATTTAGAAACCTACTTACATGACCAGTGAGTTGATGAGGATGATAATGATAGTGATGATGACTTGCTTTATTCTGAAGATGATAATGAACTTTTACAGAATAGCAGATGCAAATGTAAAGAGTTTTATATTAGAAGAATGGGTAGAAAATCAAGACTTCATCATTATTAATAGTCTGTGTGTTCAAGGTGTAATGTTTGTTTTGTTTTTGTTTTAAGATGATCTTATTTTCTTTTTAAAGGTTTTTTGAGACAGGGTCTCACTTTGTAGTTCATGCTGGCCCTGAGCTCAGCCTCAAACTCATCATAGCAATCCTCCTGCCTCTGCCTCCCGAGCCCTGGGATTACAGGCATGAGCCACCATGCCCAGCACTGTGGTATGTGGTACTAGTTGCTGCTGGGCGAGAGTCTCCACACCCAGTATAGGTATGTGGTTACCTGGGATTGAACCCAGGTCCTTGTGCTTGCAAGACAGGCACTAGAACCATTGAGCTAAATCTCCAGCCCAAAACGATCTTATTTTCTATGTCAATTAACCATATACAATACTGGGTGTGGAGACTCACACCCAGCAGCAATCAGTACTACATACCACAGTGTCAGGCATGGTGGCTCACACCTGTCATCCCAGCACTTGGGAGGCAGAGGTAGGAGGATTGCTCTGATGTGAGTTGGAGGCTGAGCTCAGGGCCAGCCTGAACCACAAAGCGAGACCTTGTCTCAAAAAAATAAAATAAATAAATAAATAAATAAATAAATGATTTCTCTAAGGAGGGTTCGTTTTTAAAGTTCTTTTTAGTCCATGTTTGTCATACATAACAATCACATTCCTTGTGGGAAGTCGGCATGTGGACAGAACACATCTTCCTTCCTTTTTCACCCATCTCCCTCCTTCCTCCATCTCTCGATTGCTTTCCCATTTGTGAAAGATCTGTCTTCCTACTTCTGTTATCTGTCCCATATTTATAACTTGGATTTTTCACATAAAAGAAACCACATTTCATCCTTTTATTTGTATTCAGTCCTTTAAATGAAACATTTGAGTACTTTGTTCAAACCTACTTTTAATGAGCATAGTATTCTCCTAACCTTTCAGGTATATAACACACTGCACTAATTAGTATTCAATTTAATTTTCTTCCTTGTTTTGATAAAATGAAAATTGAAAATGCCATTTTAAATTTACTTGCTCAGCATGCAATTATTGATAGTAGCACAGTGTTTATAATTGGTTCTGGATTTAAAGGATCAGTACACAAAATGCAGCTAAACAGGAACTTTTTTCCCCCTTTTTTAAACATTTTTTTCTGACCTGTATTTCTTAGATTTTCCCAACTTTTAAATAACCTCATGCTCGGCCGGCGGGTTAGCTCAGTGGTTCTGGCTCCTGTCTTGCAAGCACAAGGACCCGGGCTTGATCCCAGGTAACACATACCTATACTGGGCGTGGAGACTCACGCCCAGCAGCAACCAGTACCACATACCATGGTGCTGGGCATGGTGGCTCATGCCTGTAATCCCAGCACTCAGGAGGCAGAGGCAGGAAGATTGCTGTGATGTGAGTTGGAGGCTGAGCTCAGGGCCAGCCTGAACCACAAAGCAAAACCCTGTCTCAAAAAAACCTAACCCCACCCCCCCCAAAAAAACTAAACAATTCTAAACATTCCCTTAGCATTTTGGAATATTCATTGATATTGCTAAGTCACGTGTTAGAAATAGCAATGTCACAATTACGGAAGGATGTTTTTGATTTTCTCAACTAAAAATATAAAAAGTTGATTTAAAGTGCTCAGCTGAATTTCTAACTTAGTAGATGAATAGATCTGTTTTCCCATTGCTTGCAGGAAATACCCACCTGTAACCTTCCAAAAGGATGTAATCTAGCTCAGGGTCTTCAGGTTGCGCTCCATGACCAGCTGAAACCGGGGCAAGAGCCAGGGAGAAAGGTGTGGTGCGGAACTTCCTGCCTCCAGGAAGCAGAGCTCAGGACATCAGTCCCAGGAGAGACACACCTCCTGGAGGGGACCCACTGCCTGCTACTGTTTGTCGAGCTCCTTGCATTGCATTCCGCATGAACATCTGTGCATCCATCCATAGTGAAGAAGGTGTCACCGGAACTAACCCCCTCCCGGCAGTCTCTCAGTCTATTCAAATTGATGATTAAGATTCATCAGCACAGGACTAGCCAAGATGACTATTTCATATTTATTTGTCAAGACATTTTTCATTTATTTATTTATTTTTTTTTTTATGAGACAGGTTCTCGCTTTGTAGTTCAGGCTGGCTCTGAGCTCAGCCTCCAACTCACATCACAGCAATCCTCCTGCCTCTGCCTCCCGAGTGCTGGGATTACAGGCGTGAGCCACCACGCCCAGCACTGTGGAATGTGGTACTGGTTGCTGCTGGGTGTGAGTCTCCATGCCCAGTATGGTATGTGGTTAACTGGGGATCGAACCTGGGTCCTTGCGCTTGCAAGACAGGCACTGGAACCACTGAGCTAAATCCCCAGGCCCGTTGTCAAGACATTTAAAAAAAAAAAAATTCCCTGTGTACATTTTCTGTTCTTTTATAAGTTCACATACTAAAACTTGCATTTTTAAAATTTTCTTTTTTTCCTTTATTGAGGGTACTGTGATCACATTCAGCACTGAGAATTTGTATCTGAACATGAGGTCCCTTCATTCTGTTTTTCCCATTCCCCTGTCTTCCCCGCTACAACCTCCACCAACTGTATACAGAAGCTCTGTTTCCATTTGTTTTTGTTTTTACCATCAAATTTCTAAAATTACCTTGTACTATAGTTTAGATGTTAAATGTCTCCCAGAAGCCTCCTGTGTTTGGAGGGTGGCTGTGCCCTGAGGGTGCTCTACCCAGTGGGCTCCATGAATGTTTCACACTGAATCTGCCGCTGTACAACGGAGCCTGGGTGGAGTCAGGTCCCTGGGCAGGGGCGGGCCTGCAGCGGTGTGTTCTGGCTGCTGGCTTTTCCCTTCTCTCTAGTTCCCTGGTGGCCAAGGGATGGGCTGCTGTCCTCCAACACACCCCTCTGCCATGACACTTCTGTCTTGGACTAGAAGACCTTGACCTGAATTGAGCACCTCTCCTTCACATTCTCGGTGGCAGTATTGAGTTCTGCAGTGCAGAAGCTGATCGATACATTTTACCTGCCTGCACCTTGATCTCTAGCTCTTCATTTCCTGCATTCATCCACTTCACATTTACTCTCCACTATACCACTATATATAAAACTCAAATCTTTATGTTCTTTCAAGATACTCTGAGTCTAGAAAATAGAAAAGTAAATGTCCAATATATGTTAGACCTCACTTTCCAAACTCTGCTAACTCTTACATGTAAATTATAAACTTTTGGGCCAGGGATTTAGCTCACTGGTTCTGGCACCTGTCTTGCAAGCACAAAGGCCCAGGTTCAATCCCCCCATAACCACATACAATACTGAGCGTGGAAACTCACCCCAGCAGCAATCAGTATAACATACCACAGTGACAGGTGTGGTGGCTCACACCTGTAATCCCAGGACTCGGGAGGCAGAGGCAGGAGGATTGCTGTGATGTGAGTTGGAGGCTGAGCTCAGAGCCAGCCTGAACTACAAAGCAAGACCCTGTCTCTAAATAATTAAATAAATAACTTTCATATCCAAATAGCCAATTTTAATAGGACTTTTTTGAAATCTAAACCACTTTAGCATCACATAGAACATAAACAGAATTTCTATGACACTGTTGTATAGCTATATTATTGTGTGTTGATCTAGTGTAATACTAACACCAATTATTGTATGGTGTTATTAGTTGTGTGAGTAGTATTTCACCAGTGGGAAAAGTGAGTTGGAGCTCTCCGTTGAGTAATTAATTATCCCGTTAGAAAATATGTCTGTGATTTTAATTATGTTCTGATTCTTCTTATACCACAGAGTTTTTATTGGGAAGAGATAGTTGGTTTTCAAACTTTAATGTGCCGGGGAATCACGGGTGAATTGGTAAAGAGAGAAATCCCGCGGTAGCTCTCTGTGGTCATCCTCCGAGTGATCTGAAGCCTTGTCTCAGCAGTTTGGGAGTTCAGATTCGCACCATCTGAAGTACAGTTAGTTAAAAGATAAACAGAGTAAAAACACTTTTTCTGACTATGTTGGCCCTGTGCTAACTGACCTTCAAATAGCATTGCTTGTATGGTGTGGAAAGAGTTGAAAGAAGGGTGAAATAAAAACTAAAGAAGACAGTGGTGACTGGGAAGTCTCTAAACTGGAGCCAGATCTGAGATACATATGTGTCTTTATCAGAAGAATGTCAGGTGTAGCAGTGATTCTCAAGTTTTATGCATTATGAAACCTCGTGTTCCTAAATTCTCCCTTTTCGTGATATTTCAAATGTACAGAACAAAATTGTCTGACTTCTGCATTGAAATAATATAGCCGTAAAGATCAAATAACATGCTGATGAGCCCAAAATATGAGCACAAATTATGTCACAGACTTCTGAAGTACAAATTTTGTCTGAGTTTTGTGAAACACTTTAACTTTGGGAATGAACATGCAAAAAATTATATATTCTTTCTCAAAAGGTCTTGAAAAGTTTTCTGTTCTTTATGCACATCTTGAACTCCTCCAGATAGGTTATTTTTAATCTCAGAATTCTACAATATCTTTCATTTTTGTAGTTCCAGAATATGAATTGTATAGAATTTAACCCACCTATCATGTTTTCTCATTCAAGTGAACAAGTTTTTGCCTGATTACTTTCCTGAAAACAAATAAATAAACAACATTCCCAGATATGCTCTTATCCACTGCAGACACACCAGTAGGGCTAATTTCATTATAGCATGACATTGATATATTGCTTCTTCTAATGACTTTTCTAATAAGCTGTGCTCCTAGTTGGAAAATTAAAATTCTAGTTTTAAATATTTTATTAGAAATGAGATTTTATATATGGTTGTGTGCTTTAAAAACACTTTTTACATCTAAAAAAAGGTAATATTTAATGAAGAATGGATTGGATCTGTCAGTACTGAAAAAGTAATGAATTTAGACTTGAATTCTGTGGCTACTCACCGTGTCTGCACCGCAGAAGTCCACAGGACATATGACCAGCCCTGAGGGATGCGCTCTGACTCCCACTGCAGGCTTTGAGCCAGAACCTGGAGGCCCGGTACCAGACGCTTAGGTTCCTGTCTCTGTAAAATCATTCCCGCTTCTCACTCCGAGGACAGAAGTGGCCACACACCTTTTTCTTGCCCTGTCATGTATGTATTTTCATCACAGCAGCATGTATATCCTTGGTTCCCATCTCTTCCCGTTCCACACTCATTGACTTCCTGGTAGGACCCACTTTCAGCGAGTGGGGTTCACACTGGAGACGCGCCCATCGGGGTCTCTGCTTTCTGAACAGCACAGAGGCTCCGGCTCCTCCGGCCCGCTGGCTTCAGTCCTAAAGCGTTAAACATGGGAACATTCCCTTGAACTTCTTGCACTTTTTAATGAATCTGTTATTATACTCGTGTCACAGGACTTCAGAAACGGTAGATAATATTGTTGTTAATGTACACGAATCTTTTCCCTCTGAGATTAATTTACATAAAAAGGGTTAAAAATGATGGCATTTTTCTAACTTATTAAACGTTGTGGCTTTACCCCTATAAAATGTCAAAGACATGATATTTGCCTATTATTACTATCGGTTTTAAAAGATAAAATTTAAAGATAAAGTCTATTACTTCAACATGATTTTTAGTATGTATTAAACTCTTAGAAGATAAATACACTTCACCACTCAGTGTTAATATTTTTTTCATGATACTTATTATACGTTTTGGTATAGTAAGTATGAAAACTTTCTAAATTGTTTTTCATATTTACAGTTTCCAGTTTCCCAAGTATGACCACAGTGGTTTTTTCGGTCATGATACTGGTAGAGGGAAATGGAGAAAATCTGAATAATTATTGAAAAGAGCAAGTTTCTTGAGCCTCTGGATTAAAAGTCTGCCCGCATCACATTTGTGACACATTTCCTCTGGCCCCTCTTC
>PVIR01018869.1:0-32768 GCA_004026965.1 Petromus typicus | reverse complement strand
AGATAGCCAGGTCTGGACACAGAACTAAGTCTTCTGTGGGACAAATGTATTCTCCTGAGGAAAGACTGATGTACAGAGGGAAGACAAGTGGAGAAGACCCGATGGGAAGTCTGGGGTGAGGGCCAAAGAGTCTAGAAAGGTAAAAGGAGCCAGGAATGATAAAAGGTACAGACAGAGTAGCAACATGAAGGTCCATTTCCACACCCTGGGTAGGATTTCACAGATCAGACACTTCCCCTGGAGACATCCTTCACTTGCTGCCTCAAGCTAGAAGAGGTGCCCCTGCTTGGCACCATTTAGCAATCATACTGGGGCAAACTAAATAATGGCCCCTAAAGATATCCAGGTCTTTATTCCTGAAACCTGTGAATATAATCTTATACAGCAAAGGAGTCTCTGTAGATGGGGCTAAATGAAAGGCCTTAAACTAGAAGGATCATCTGAGATGATCAGGGGAGAGCCCTTAAATACAGTCAGTGTCAGGTAAGTCAGAGAGATACGACTCAAAAGAAGCCATAAGCAAGATGGTTTTGTGATAAACGTGACACAGGAAAATCGGAAACAAAGATGTTTTCAGTTATACCATTGCGATGGTGTGAATGGTTTTGCTTTTGAAGGAAACAATGAGATCTCATCATCCGTGTTGTGACCAAGTTCCACAGCGACAACCTCTCAGGACACAACATGATCTTAAAGTCCAACCAAGAGCTTTATTACCCAGCTGGCGGCCATCCCTCTATGCAGGGGAAGGCGCCCACTTAGACTAACACACAGTATTTAAAGTACTGAAACCCCCCACCCCCTCACCCCTCCACACCCCCTGTTATTGGGAGGTTTCTGTGCAGGAGCGATTAGATCATTCAACTGTTAAAGTGCAGGCGGGAGTTATTACAGAAGCCAACAGCAACGATTAGATCACTGCTTACTATAGAGTAATGCATTTTAAAAACATACAATCTGTGGCTACGTGCATCGGTTGGGTGAAGAGTTCCCAAGCAGACAAGTTCCAGGTTCAGAAGGAGGTTACAGGATACAAGGTGGAGGCTTTTAACAAAACGGCTGTTTTTGTGTCAAGTTGGGACTCACGTCTTCTCTGCTTCCCCTTTTCTGCTTCCAGTCTGTCCAGAAGTGAGCAAGCTCTTCCACTATACATTCCCACCACAATGTACTGCGATGCCAGAGTCCCAAAAAAGAGGACCACAGGACCATGGATGGAAATTTCTGAAACCAGGAGCCAAAACAAACCTTTATTCCTTATAAACTGATCATTTTAGGTCTTTTGTTACAGTGACGGAAAGCTGACTAACATGAACACCATCTCCACTGTGCAGATGAGGAAAATGAGTTACTGACAGTCTGAGTCCTTTGTTCAAAGTCATATAGCTAGAAATGGTAGACAAAGTCTACTTATAAAGTCTGTACTTTCAGCAGTTCTGTGGTGGGAGAAGTTAAATATATGGTACTCAAATGTCTGGAGTACAGTAAATATTAGGATATATTCACTAGTTTTTGAGTGTTTTTGTATTCATTTGATTTTCTGTCTTACTAAAGCAAACTTCTAAGGAGTCCTGGCAATTTGTCAGTAAATTTTCTAAAACAATTATGTACCTCTTCCAAAGTCATCCAATTGCTAGTTCTTAATAAGTTTTCAGTGACACTGTCCATGATGTTACATGTTGGGGCCTTAAATTTTCCACGTTGGGACTAAAACCAAGACCCTCACACTGCTAGGCAAGCTCTCCATCAGTAAGCCACACACTGGCCCCATGCCAGTGCTTTAAAATCAGGCAGAGTGAGGGTAGGAGTCTGAAAATGAGGGGAAGTAAGCTAGTATTTATATATAGCTAGCATTTTTATACCGGAAAATAAATTCACAAGTGCCACAGCTAAGCTTGTTCTCAGTTTCTGTTACAGACTCCAATAGTAGTTTGTCAGGCTAAGCAGGTATACTAGTGCTTATGAGGGTTTGCAGGGCTGGGGCAATGCTACTCAAAAGATAGCACAGGCTCTGAATCAGATTTAATGCAGGGCACAAAAATTTATAGCACTGGCCTATAATGGCTGTACACAGAGACAGATGTAGTAAGAGTACAAAAGATTGTCTGAGCACTAGGATCCAACTACATTGACAGTTTACCCACAGTAACGTCCAGTATGAGTCGGGGTCAGGAGGCCAAGGATCTGTGACCAAAGACTGAGGGGTGTGCACGGAGAGGTCAAAAGGGTGGTGCTAGTAGGTAAAGTGTCTGCACCAGGAGGCTGAAAAGTTGTACAGGAAGTTCAAGAATTTGCTCCAAAAGCTAGGAGATGACACGAAGGCAAAGGCAAAGACTAGAGCTCCTCCAGGAGAACAACCAAAGCTTCTTCATCAGCTGAAATACTTCTCATTTGTTCACCTTTTTAGACTGTTGAGAACAGTTCTCCTTAAAGTGTGTCTTCCACACCCAGAACCATACTGACTCAATTCAGCCTAGCATTCCCACTCAAGCTGCCAATTAATCGAGTCACTACCATAGTAGGCAACTTAAAATATGGATCACATGAAACCTAATGACTAGTCCACCCTGATGTCACCACGAAGAGAACAAAAACCAGAGGTTATGAAGTCCTTTTAGAAATGGAGCCATGAGTTTGGGGATTTAGCTCAGTGGTTCCGGCGCCTGCCTTGCACACACAGGGTCCCAGGTTCAGTGATCCCAGTAACCACATATCAACATGCTGGTTTCGCACCCACCAGCAATCAGTACCACGCACCACAGTGTCAGGCGTGGTGGCTCATGCCTAAAATTCCAGCACTCGGGAGGCAGAGGCAGGAGAATTGCCATGAGTTCAAGGTTGAGCCCAGGACCAGCCTGAACTACAAAGCAAGACCCTGTATCAAAAAATTAAAAAAAAATAGAAAGTAAGAATGGAGATGTGATCTAACTTAACTTGGTTATACAGTCCACAAATATTGCTCAGCACATTCTGCCTCACAGATGAGGTACCCAAACCTGTACAATGGAGGCACCAATAGCAAAAAGCTATTTCGACAGGATTTACATCTTGACTTGTGTAGCAGTTTCCTCAAGAACAATACACTGAATATTCTTCAACCTGTAGAGATATTGCATATTTGACAGGATAATATAGTTTTTGACACTGAGAGGCATCTGTGTCACTGGTTACAGACCAGCAAACCTACATGCACCTCAGGACTCACACATCAACACAAAATCACAAATTATCTTTCAGGCTCATCTCCCTTAGTCTGCACATCCTAAGGGCCTGCGGCAGAGTGCCTGCCATTCAAATTATTATGCACAGAGCCGGGGAGCAGAAATGTCAGGGCTGGACAGGAAGCGCTTAGAGCATCCTTTTCAGACTATCTCTTTCATGTTCAAAAAGGCAGTATCTCAGCTGATAACTGTTCATAGAACTTCATATTCCTTAAATGTGTATTTTATATCTATCTGATGGCTGAGAGCTTAAGTAAATGAAGAAAAGTCAATGTTACTGCACAAGTTTGCCTTCTGCCAGAGAATGAGATTGACATGCACATAAGAAATAAAGAACAGTGCATGGCAGCATGTTTTTAAACATCAGGTTGGCCTTAGCAACTGAGCTTTGAAAATACAAATAAAGGAAATTAATCCAGGTGTCTTTCTGGGGGTGGTGATGGTTAAGATATCTCTAGGGGAGATACAGAAGTACAGGCATTAAGAGTGTGGCCAAAAAGACGAAGAAGTGCAAAGACATGAAAAATGTGACGAAGCAGAAGAGTTTAATAGTATAATCTTGACAGCAGTTCTTTTTCGTCTTCTCAGTCTACTCAGTGATGCGGCGCTCTGGCGGTTTTGTTTTGTGTTCTGAGACAGAATCTTACTCCACAGTTCAGGGTGAGCTTGAGTTCACTATGTTCCCGAGGCAGGTCTTGAATTCACGGTAATCCTCCTGGCTTGGTCTCTTGTGTGATCCGGTGGGATGACAGTGGTGGATTCCACCAAGCCCAGCACTGGTTTGTCACTTTCGAAGGATGCACTGCCATCTACATTGATAGTTTCTTTTCTTCTGATTTCAGTTGCCTTAACCTATCCCTAATCTGGTTTGTCTCCTTTTTCTCTCTCTGTTGCCCTGATGGTCAGGGAAAAATATACATTCTCCATTCATACATATAAAGGTCACAGTTTTTCTTTTTTAATGTAAGTCACTGACATGCTCTTTTTTTTTTTTTTTTGTTCTTCCTTTCCTCAGCTGGTCTGTCTTCCTTGTACTGTTCTTCACTTAAGAGCAGGATGAGAATGGGGTGGGGGAGGGGAGATAGTCTCAATTGTATTAGATAGAGGAGATACTACAGAAAGCTTTGATAGGACCATACTGTATTTTTTAAATAATGGAAACAGCTTCTTTAAGTTTCTTTTCCAGTTCTAGACATCTGTTTCACTATTCCCACCAGTCTGAAGCACTGATGTAGTACATGTATGACTGTACCACAGGGTGGCTTGTACCACTGGTGGTACACCTGGATCTAGTAACTTTTATCCGTCTTTTTCTAATAAAATTAGTCATATATGTATCATCAGTAGTTCAGCCTGCTTGAGAGCAAGACATACAAATTTTGGCTTTGTTGTGAATGTGTTCATTTCACAATAATCTCAAATTTATAGAAAAAAAATCATGTGTTGCCATAAAATTTCCACTGGCATCCTGCACTTTAAAACAAAACACTGTGGGGCCAGGTATTTAGCTCAGTGGTTCCGGCGCCTGTCTTGCAAGTGCAAGGGCCCGGGTTCAATCCTGGTAACCACATACCATACTGGGCGTGGAGACTCACCCCAGCAGCAATCAGTACCACATACCACAGTGCTGGGCGTGGTGGCTCATACCTGTAATCCCAGCACTGGGGAGGCAGAGGCAGGAGGATTGCTATGATATGAGCTGGAGACTGAGCTCAGGGCCAGCCTGAACCTCAAAGCGAGACCCTGTCTCAAAAAACAAAAACAAAAACACTGTGGCCAGAGATTTAACTCAGTGGTTTGGGTGCCTGTCTTGCAAGTGCAAGGACCCAAATTCAATCCCCAGTAACCAATTACAACAATACTGGGCGTGGAGACTCACGCCTACCAGCAATCAGCACCACATACCACAGTGCTGGGCGTGGTGGCTCACGCCTGTAATCCAGGCACTAAGGAGACAGAGGCAGGAGGATTGCTGTGAGTTCCAGGCTGAGCTCAGGACCAGCTTGAACTAAGAGAGACCCTGTTTAAAAAAACAAAACAAAACAAAACAGAAAAACACTGTGAGATCTCCTGTGGCAATAAAAAGCCAGTTTCTAAGGGCTGAAGTTTAGGGGCACCACGCCTGCCTCATGAGTGCAAAGTCTTGAGTTTGGAAAAAAAAGAAATTATAAAAGGCTAATTTCTGTTTCTGAAATAAAGTAGTGAAATGATTATTAAAAGGGATGAAATTGCTTCTAAGTTTGGGCACTTGCATGTTTGCCAACTATTCAAATTAAATATTTGCAAATGGGTAAAAGTTGCACGTTTCTATGCCTTCTGAAATGGCCCTAGACAGTAACTAAACATCGTGCTCAACAGGGAATGCTGGAAAACGCTCAAGATCACAGGAATACGAGCACAAATGAACTCTGAATTAGTAGTTGGAGTGTGTATACACAAAAGTCACCGAAACCTAGAGGCCCACAAAAGCTTCAGCAAAAGAGCTGAAGACTGGCCGACAGCTGAGAGAATTATGACCCTAGAATGCTACAAGTATAAATACATCTGTATAAAAATTCTCCAATTAACTTAAGCATTGAGGGGAATGAAATAAATATAACTTATTTTACTACAATGGGAGGTACTTTGTTATTTTTATGAGCAATAAAGATATACATTTAATATCTCAAAAAGATTTCTATCAGCATAATTTCTATTTTCTTAGCTTCCAGCCCTTTCAAAACCCAACCCAATCTGACTGCCACCCTCTTTCTCCACCAAAATAAGCTTCTTAGAGTCAACAATTACCTGGAATTGCTCAATGTATCAGACATGTTTCCAGTGTTGTTTTTGCTGCTGCCTCTCAGTCACATGTGCTGCCCTGTCTCTCCCCCTGAAGTAGCCCTGTCCTTGCCTTCCAGAGCAATTCTTAACCCACACCCTGTGTCTGACCTTGAGGTGCCCTTCTCATTTCATTCATTCTTTTCTTTCAAACCCAACCACGGGGTAGCTCTTCATCTTTTCTGTGGTTTCAGCCCCTGCCTCACGTTTTATGTCTTACTCTCAGATATCTCTGAGTCCAGGCCCTGCAAATCAATACACATATTGACATCTCTCCACAGACATCACAAAAGCATGTGAACATGGTATGACCCCTGGAGCAACTCTCCCCAGCCTGACCTCTTTTGTCCCTTAGTCCTACACTGGCCACTACTCCCATCCAGTCATCTCAAGTCACAAATCCAGGGGAAATTTCTCCCCTTTCCTTCATATCCGTCTGTCATCAAACTCCAGTGCCCCTGGCACTTCATTTTGTAACAGATCTTCCCAGTTCTCCTCACCAACATCCAGCCATCTCTTTCACTGCAATCTTCTTCTAACTTCTCTTCCAGCAAATACTCTTGCCCTTCTCCAAGTCTAATCAGCACTCCATAATTATTAATATATCTCCAAAGGGCAAATCCAATCTATTATTCTATTCACATTCTTCATTGGCTTTCCATTTCCCTTGTATACAGGGAAGTAGTCTGTAGGCAGGAAAGAAGAGAATATAGCTCTCATTGAACTTTCTGGTAAATCCTGACTAGGAGGAGTTGAATTTGGCTGGAGGGATAATCAAGAGGACAAGTTGGAGAGAACTGTGCCAGGTGCCCTTAGTTAGCTGCCCTCCTCACCTCCAGTAAAAGGCAAAGGACACAAAACGAGGAGGGGGACATATAACAAGAAAATTCTTATTTAGTACATAAAATATATATATATATATATATATATATATATATATATATTCATACACATATATATTCTCTCAGTATGTTACTGCATTAGATCTAGATGCATCCCCTCACCTATTCACTAGGTTGACTTTGTATGTAACCAACCCATAAATTCCAAAGATGAGCAGGCATGAAGGTAGGCATGAAGCTTACCTAGGCATGTGCACACAGGTGATGGTGCCCAGGTTAGCCTGTGGAAAGCTCCCAGGGAAGGGTCTCTTGCCACCTGGCTGAGGACAAAGGCCCTCGGAGTCCCACCTTTCAGTGTCCCCTACCCTCAGGGTGGCTATCTCATTCTTTCCCCCTTTTTCAAGTAGTGTTTTCCCTTTTAAACTTTGCCTCTTTAATTTATTAATGCTGTGGAATTGACAGTCCTGGTTGGCTACAAAGCAGCAGTACAGTGCATGATCCACAGATGTGCCACTCAGAATAAATGGAAAGATCAACGATGACAACCAGTAGGTCCATCACTTCCATCTCTGGCATCATCATCTGCTTCTCCCACCTTCTCTGTCTCCATCCTGTACTTTATAGTTCCTGACTTTTTCTCCCTCTAGTCTTCATTGTGGTCCTTTTCCACCTCTCTCTTTTCTTTCTGTTTTACCTTCAAACAGCTCACCTGTCACTTCACAAGAGTGCATTCTTGAAGAATCTCCTCAAAATAAGCAAAATTCTCTAGAGTTTACCTCTCCATAACACTCTGAATTTTTTCCTTTTTAGAAATTGTACACTTAACTATTTGATTACTGAATGTGAATACAATTAAATTAGACAGCATCTCCTTTGCATCCTGAGCTCTCTGCTCTTCATCAGCAATTCTCAACTTTTGAGGATGCCAAGCACAATAGCTCCACAGGGTCACTGAATCCAGGCTCTGCTGGAACATGAAGAGGTAAAAATGCCCCCACTGAGCTAGGGATCCCGGATGACTTCTGTGTTTGATACTTCATAAAAGGGCCTAACATTCCACAAGACAACTCCACATGCACAGAAAGAAAAACACCTCTGTTAAAAAGTGCAAGGCAAAAAAAAAAAAAAAAAATCTGCCCCATTCTGAGAAAAGTGCTAACAGTGATACTTCTTGGATCGTAAGCACCTTAGCTACAACCAGCTGAGAAGGTTGATTGACCATTTCTTGTCTACACTGTACATAGCATAACAACCCATTCTATTCATTCTTTTGTTAAAAAGCATCTACTGAATCACTAGTTTTGTACAAAAGTACTATGCAAATTACTATCAAGAACAGATGAATAACAAGAACTATTGTTTATGGAGAGTCTAACGTGTTCCAGGACTATACACTGTAAGTGGCAATTTTCAAACCACATTCCACTTACCATTTTATAAAGAAGCAAACCCTTAAACAATACAAAACTAAAGGTAGTAAGCAGGCCTTTATAATCTACACTATGCCAGGTCCTTAACATCAGCTTAATTAAAGGCATTTGAGAACTTTATGAGGTCTCGGTCCTAATTAAAATGCACTCCTCCAGGATTCTTAATTATTCACAGCACATGAAACTGGTTATAGTTTTCAGTGGCCAAATACCTTATTATCAAGCATGGAGACTTTAAAAACCTACAATTCTTATTCAAAGAATAAGGTTGTATGGGAGATTTTCTTAGCCACTGTACATGTAACTGATGTCTAAAGTGAACCCAGCTAATCTGGGGAGAAAAAAACCTCAGCATCACTTATCCAAAAAATATCCACCTGAGCGCCCACCATGTGCTGATGTCACAAATACAAAGGTGATGAAGTCGAGGAGCTACCTTCAAGCTTAGGTTATGGGGAAGATTTAGGTGATCAAGTGGGAGTTATAAAGAGATGCTGAGCACAAGGCACAAAGAATGGTGTGACTGATGTTAGCAAGGACCTCATAGAAGAAATGATGCTCAAACTGAGTCTTAAAAGGTATATTCACGAATCAGCTTAAAGTGGAGAAAGAGCAAAGACATGAAGGCAAGTACAAAATGGAATGCCGAACACATGCAAAGCCAAGCCACACTGATAATATGGTGAGGACACAGGGACACGTAAAGCAATTTTTAATAACTCAGTTTCTAAAACTTGTGCTTGAAATATTCATAGAAGCACTGCTGATGGTAGCTAAAGCTTGGAGATAACTTAAATGCCTACCAGGTAAAGATGGAATAAACACAATGTGTTCCAAACAGTGGAACAGAATTCAGCCATAAAAAGAAACAGACTCTTAACATATGCCATGACTTGCATGGACCTTGAAAATAAGTTTTAAAAAATGTAGGCACAAAAGATCATGTATTTTGTATGTATACATGTATCAAAAAATCCAAAATAAGCAAATTAATGTAGGGAGAAAGTGGATTAATTGTTGGCAGTGAGAAGAAGAGACCGAGTGAGTGCTGAAGAGGAAATGAGTTCTCTTTGGGAGGATGAGCATATTGTGGAAGAGATAGGGGATAGTGGCAACACTGGTCCTGCATTACAAGTACAAGAAGTGACATTGAACCTTATACTTCAGAATGATTAATTTAATGTTGCATGTATTTTATTATAATGAAGAAAACACAAATTTTAAAATGAAGTAAAAATTTAAAATTATTCCAGTGTGGTGATTCATACCTATAATCTCAGCACTCCAGGGACTGAGACAAGAGGATTGCCATAAGTTTGTATCTGGTCTGGGTTATAGAGTAAGTTCAAGACTAGTCTGAGCTACATAGTGAACCACCACAAAAAAACATTAGAAGCATCCTCCACTCCTAATCTATAAAAGGTAAGTATTAGTTAGGTTTTATTTTAACCTCATCTTCCAGAAATTTAATTGATGAGTTTGTAAGAGTGTGTATGGTCATATGTCATATACACTTTTTCTTTTCACTGAAGCTATTGGAAAACTGTGACTTTAAAATGTGTGTATCTTTATATGTAAGCCTAAAACTCACTTTCAGTTGGAATTATCTTGCTTAAGCCTCCAAAGATTTTTTTTTAGACTTGTGAATCAAAGACGATTCAGTCAATAAAATGAATTTCATATAGCTGGGTTTTTTGCTGAGGAAGATTCACTTTGTCAAAATAATCATTTAAAAACACAGTATTTAGCAGAAAAGAGAAAAAGCATTGTGACCATAGCAACAGAGCCTACAGCGAGGCCACATGACAAGATCCATGACAAAAATGAAAAGTGAGGGGCACTTATGGTGAAATGGCTGCAGCTGATGGTGAGGAAGGAGCGCACAGGAGAACAGGCTTTCTCAGAGACTCCACCTTCAGCGGTCAAAGGGTTTGGGAAAACACCTTAAGTACAAGCTACAGTTTATGTAATTTACCCTTCTGAGTCAGTAAGTGAACGTGGTGGTCACAGTCTGGATCTGGAATATCCTCCAAAGACTGAGCTGGGGAAGCTGCCGTGCCTTGGGAGGAAGTGGATATTCCAGGAGGCGGGGCCTAACTGGGGGAGGCAGTTCTCTGGCTGTGCCCTGAAGGGGGATATTTTGTTCCCTGCCCTTGTTTTCTCTCCCTGTGGGGAGATACTTTTAAGTCACCCTTTCAGGATTTGGCAAAAAATCCACTAGTGGACATTGGAACAATTTGGGGGTCAGGAGAGGGCTGCGATCTATTTAAACATACCTCTTGTTCACTCCTTCATAAAGCACATATGTACCCTCCTTCAACCAGTCTTATAAATTCAGACTTATTCACCTTGATTACATTAAAGGGACTATTTTTGCACTATTTGGAGAAGCTTGGGGTTTGGGGAACGCCATGGATTTGAAGAGAATAAGTTTCATGGGTGCTGGAACTGAGATATCAAAACAGTTTTATTGATGAGAGCAGGACACAACACTAAAGGAAAAGGCAAGCAAAGAGCTGGCACAGTTTCAATGGATAAAGAACCAGAAGGTGCATCACTCACTGACATGGCTACAGAATGAAAGATGATTTCCTGTCTGGAACTCAAAGACACAGAAACAAAGGGGCAGGATGGAAAGAGAAAGCCATATGCTTATGTGCTGGTCCCCCGAGTACTAAATCAGATGAACAGAGATGATAAATGCTAAAGAGGAAAAGATCTAGGTTCAAATTCTAACTCTATTCTTTCTTTTTTTTTTTTTGAGACAGGGTCTCATGTTGTAGTTCAGGCTGGCCCTGAGCTCACTATGTAGCCTAGGATAGCCTCAAACTCTTAGGAACACTCCTGCCTCTCCCTCTCAAGTGCTGGGATTACAGGTGTGAGCCACCACGCCTGGCACTGTGGTATTTGGCATCAGGGATTGAACTTGGGACTTTGCACTTGCCAGGCAGATGCTGGAACCACTGAGCTAAACCCCTGGCCCCCAACTCTATACTCTTTCTCAACTGTCTCACGCTGGCCAAGCCACTTAATTTCATTGCTTTGTGTTCCTTGTCCTTATATCCACTGACGGAGCTAATTTGAAAGTATAGCCTTTATCCTGAGTACTTAGCTTTAAAGGGTAAATCCATATTTTACTGTATTTGGAATGTGTAGCTTATAACTGAGGAACTGGCCGCACAATCCAGTTCATTCATATGTGTGTGTGTGTATGTATGTATGTATGTATATACATGTATATATACATATGTGTATATATACGTATATATATATATATATATATATGAAACATGTGGCATATAGCAGGTACTCAATATTTGTGGAATACATGGTTAAAAGTATAAGACACTGAGGCTAGAGATTTAGCTCAGTAGTGCCGGCCTCTGCCTGGCAAACCCAAGGTCCCTAGTTTGATCCCCAATAACCATACACTACAATGCTGGGCATGGTGGCTCACACCTGTAATCCCAGCACTTGGGAGGCAGAAGCAGGAGGATTCCTGTGAATTCGAGTCTGGCCTGGGCCACATAGTGAGTCCAGGGTCAGCCTGAACTGCAAAGCGGGACTGTCTTTAAAAAAAAAACAAAAAACAAAACAATATAATATACTTATTGATAGAAGAATGTAAAAAAATGATTAGGTTCCTGTGTTTTCATTTTTAAAAACTTTAAAAGTAATATTTTAAAACCAAAGTGGATTTAATCAACAGAACAAATTACCTTGTGACCATCTAATTTTGTGCAATAAAAAAAAATCACTTGACACAGACTAAATTTCACACCATATTGTACTTTCTCAGGCATGCATAAATATATTAAAGGAACATTCTTACTATGATAAGGCAAATCAAGCAACAGTTATAATTTCTCAGAGAATTCATTCATTTAATAAATACTGAACAACTCCACTACTTGCAAGATCTTGTGTTTTCCAGGACGTAATAGCTGTTTCTACATTTTTATAGGTTATACAAATAGAAACAACCTGAATGAAAATATACACAAATAAGATGCACAGTCAGAAAATGCATGTCAGAATAAGAAAAACAGACAGTGAAAGAGATGTCAGGAAAAGGGCCACATCACTTTGGAATACAGAAGTAAATGAAGAGAGTTTGGAGATGATACTTGAATTGGTCTTAAAGAATGTCTTCAGTACAAGCAAAAGTGAAAACAACACAAACAGTTCAGAGTCAGTTCACCTTTCATCTTAATTTGTTTTCTGTGGTGAATCATCGCTGACAGTTCTGGTCCAAGGTCAAGAGCCAGAGTGATAATGGCCTTGTTGGTAGAGTCCTGAGGCACAGTAGGACATCACAGAGCAAGACAAAGTACAGGAGTGTGTGTGCTGTGCTTCTCGTGTCTCTCCCTCTTCCTATAAAGATACCAGATGCAATGGGGGGGAGAGGAGTGCTGCTCTGATAACCTCATGAGATCTAATCCTATCTACCTTGCAAAAGCCTTGCCTCTAATCCCACAATAAGATTAAATAAGTGCTCACCTTCTAATACCTGAAAGTGGGCGTTAAATTTTAACATGTGTAGCCTTGGATGTAAAGGCTCAGATGCATTAGGAAACTGGTTGGAGTAGTTATATGAAGAAAACAACACACCATATAACAGTCCATGTTCTCTACTCCCAACTACTACAAAAATACTAACATGGGCCAGGGATTTAGCTCAGTAGTTCTGGTGACTGCCTTGCAAGCACTAGGTCCCTAGTTTGATCTCTGGTAACCACATACAACAATGCCAGGCATGGTGGTTCATGCTTGTAATCCCACACTCAGGAGGATTTCTGTGAGTTTGAGGCTCATCTGGGCTACATAGTGAGCTCAGGGCCAGCCTGAACCGCAAAGTGAGACACTGTCTCAAAAAAAACAAACAAACAAAAAAAAAACTAACATGGCACATACACAAACTTTCATGGGAAAACAAAGGAAGCAGCAATTGATTCTAGTTGATGGCCAGAAAAGTTTTGAGGGAAAAGGGACATCAGAGCCTGGCCTTAAAGGAAGAAACATTTCACTTTGATAAGTGAAGTTTCAAGGGGAAACTATATTAAAAGGAGGGTTATTACAATCTGGGAGACTGGCACTAACAACACGGAGACATAAAAGGACATGATGTACTGAAAACAGTGAGAAGTTTTAAGGAGACTGTCCCTCTGCTCAGGACCTCATGGTATGAGTCACGGGAATCCTATTCTCATTTGCCAGATAGACATGAAGTGCAAGGAAGAATAAGAAAACAAGTTGGGTCCAAATAATGTCTAGAATGTTCGTCAAAGGCATTCGTGCCTTTGCCAACAGTGAGCCACAGACGGCTGCAGAAGAGGAGATGCTCAATGTTACCCATGGTCTGCTGGTAATGTTCTAATGTAACATTAGAAGGAGAGAGAGAGAGAGAGAGAGAGAAGGAGAGAGAGGAAGCAAAAGAAAGAGGCAGCTACTTGTCCTTTGAAAACCTCTTTGTCCTTTGAAAATCAGTGTGATAATAGAGGTGTAGTGGGCTGCAGTGAACCAAGTACTCAACTAAAAGAGGTTTAGACCATAAAAACTTTTCATTATCTCACCAAGTATGACAGTTGGCAGTTCCATATACAAACTGCATAAATAGGTCAGGGACCAGGTTAATGTCTCTGAAATCCTAACTTTTTCCTCATATTTTTCCAAAGTGGTGGCAGCAGCTTCCAGTATTTTCCATTCATGGGAAAGGATCTAAGGAAAAGAAGGGCCTCTCTTCCCTCATTCTGGAAGCATGGGAGCAGACTTCCTCTGTTCCAGAATGTCGTCACTGGCCACTGTTGTTTACCAAAGATGATTCCTTCCCCATTTCACTTTGCCAGACTTTGTCTCAGTCTGAATCACGGTTCCTCGTGTCACCTGTTCCCTCTGTTTGACAGTGTGAGGAGCCATCTTCCTGCTGGGCTCAAGGTCTCAGAATACCTTCTGGTCCCTAAGAAGGAAGCCGGACTAAGCAAACCCTGGGGCTGTCATTAACCTTATGATAAGTATGTGGTGTGTGGGTGTGGGATTATTGTGACTGGCACCAGGATGTATCCATGAGACAAATAACTCAGAAGCTGAACAAATTCAGGATGTGTTAATAAAGAAAAGGTTATGGGTATTGAGTGTGTAAGCAAGCGTGTCTGCCATAAATATTTTTATTGAACAAGAAAATAGGAATTCATAGGATGATCTTGTGATACTTGGGCACGAAAGCATCTTTGTATGAAAGCCAAGTTCCTCTTTCAGCAGCCTTGGAAGAGATGGCTTAGCCTGATTTCTCTCCTTAAGACCAGGAGGACATTCTGAGTTTTGGAGCTTGGCAAGAAGGTAGATCCTCACCTTTCCGAGCAGAAGGAAAAGATGACACAGAATCATGAAAAGATCTATGACTCAGACTGAGAGAACCCCTGGAAAACAAGATGGCGAAGCAGTTTCAGGTAAAAAGCAATTTTTGTGCAGTAGTCTTGGGAACGGAAGAACAATGGCTCATTCCTTTCGCCAGGCCTCTTTAACCATTCTCCACGTTCACATCCTGCATTTTTTTTACCACAGTTCAGCTCACTGTCCATTTCCTTCAAGAATCCTCTCCTACACCGGCCCATTTGGTGCCTGGAGTACTATGTTCACACACTTGGTATGTCCCATTTACATCTATGTTGGTGCTCATGCCTTCTAATGGTACATCTCAGGTGGAGACTGGTGATCTAAACTGCTATCGATTCTGTCCACGTCTCTCCAGCTCCGTTGCTGACAGTAACTGTAATGTAATGTGCAGGTAGTGTGTGCTTCACACCACGGGTCATTGTTTACACTTTACATTTCTTTTTTTTAGGTTTGTTTGTTTGTTTGTTTTGAGACAGGGTCTCGTTTTGTAGTTCAGGCTGGCTCTGAACTCAGCCTCAAACTCACATCACAGCAATCCTCCTGCCTCTGCCTCCCAAGTGCTGGGATTACAGGCGTGAGCCACCACGCCCGGCACTGTGGTATGTGGTACTGGTTGCTGCTGGGCATGAGTCTCCACACCCAGTATTGTATGTGGTTACCGGGGATCGAATCCTGGCCCTTGCGCTTGCAAGACAGGCGCCGGAACCACTGAGCTAAATTCCTGGCCTCATTTTACATTTCTTAATACACTTAATCCTTCTAATGATATCATGAGATAGACTATAATCATTAGTTTTTATGTAAGGAAACTTCGAAAACGAAATGTCAAGTAATATAAGAAAGACACATAGGTAATAAGAGCTAAAAATACTCTTAGGTTTGTCCTCACTGAGGTACTATCCACTACCTCTCATCTAAACCACATTCCATGTCACATAAACTACTACAGGATCCAATCTGACCTCCTGCGTGGCACTCAACTTACTTTCAATGCATTCTTTATCCTAAACCTAAAATAATATTTAAAAATAACAAAATCTGACTGTGGTATAATCCCTTCCTCACTTCCTGTGTCCCCCAGATCTGTCCTACCTACATGTCCATCTTATCTTGTGTTGGTCCCCTCAGTTTTTGGATCCCTTCTTTCCTTTCCTTCTGTAAACGAAGGACCCCAGGACCTTTGCTTAGGCTGTGTCCTCTACCTAGAAGATTCCCTGCCTGCCTTAACTTACTTTACTTCTACTCACCCTTCTGATCCTTAGCCAAGGTCACTTCACACTGGGCAAAGCCTTCCTTTTAGCTCCAGACTAACTCAGATCCTGATGGGTCATGGGAGACTCTGTCAGTTTCGCACTGAATTCAAACTCAGAGAGGCAGTCTGTATACTCCATTCATCAAAATTCAAAGAAGAATCTGGCATCTGGCTCAGGAATCAGTTCCCTCTTCTAAGAGCAACATATCTTAGCTGTTTTGTTAAAGTCCAAGCTCTTTAAGGTCACAGACAGGCCTCAGGGAAGCGGTCTGCAGTAGTAAAAGGAACATGATCTTTGTTCAAGGCAGTTACAGCACCATTATCTTTAGAGGCATGATTTCTCGAGTCTCAACTTCTTCTGTCAGGAGGATATGTGAAGACTCAGAAAATGAGACGCTAGCAAACCCAGCTCCAGACACTCCTGGAATCTCTTCCCAGGTGCATCTTTGTGTCCCAAGAGGTTGGCAACGCTCTCCTCCTCCCACCTAGCTCACCTACCCCAGGCTGTGGCTTCCTTCTCTGCCACTTGGCCTACACTAACACCACCATGAAGAAATGTGCAGAAACGCTGCAGTGAGCAGGAGGCTACAAAGATTTGTTAGGGCCAGAGGCAAAGGGGTTGGAATGAACAGGGTACAGTCTGCACTAAGTGCTGGAACTTTCATGTATCAGTTTATCTAATATGTAACAGACAGAACGTTGATTCTACATTTGAGGAAACTGAGGCTCAGAGATGCTTGTGTCTCGCCTATGGTCTCAGAGCAGGTAAATGGTAAAGACTCGGACTTAAATCCAGGTTTTTGTTTTTTCAAGGACTTTGCTCCTGCCACCCAGGGCGCAAGCTCCAAAATCATTCTCTTCCTCAGCCTTGCTTCCTTGTAAGCATGCATTCAAAGTCCGAGGCATCTCAAAGAAAATTTAAGGTCAACCTGACTTAGCCTACATGAGAAGAAATCAGGTAACTCAGTAATATATGAGCACACAGTGTCTCAAGAGTAATCAAATATCTACAAATGAATTACTCATATTGAAGTCTTTATTTTTTAAAAATGCTACACGTTGCTTAAGAAGAAAAGCTATGAATTCAAAATGTCCAACACCAAAATGTTGGCTGTCATTTTTTCTAATTAAGATAATTAAGCTTTACTTTAATGAGCTAAGTGTAATTAGGTATTAGCTTTCTGTGGGATGAAATGAATTTACAAAAAATGAGGGATGAGGACTAGAAAACGGAGGACAGAGGAAATTGACCCCTCTCTGAGATCTTATCCCAGATCTGGGTGTGAAACAGAAATGAGCTCCCGACCTCTCAAAATCCAGGCGCGCTGCACACACTGCCTACGGCAGTCACTTACTGCTGGCTTCTCTGCTTCTCCCACTACTCAGGTCTGCACGTTCAGGGACTCTGGTTTGGCTTCGCCCCCCCAGGGCCCACTCCAGGCCCTTGTGTTCAGATTCTCTGAGGACGGTGCCAAGGAGTCAGCTTTGAACACATACCTTCAGATGTTTCTGGATTATCCCAATATTCACAAGAACGGTTTGGGGAACTTGGTAAAATTGTAAAGATCATGTGATCCCATATATTTATTTTGAAGGGATATTATTTTTGACCTTTAACGATTATAAATAAAACTTTATCCTGGCAATTCCAATTGTGCAATATTCTTTATTTCTACATGGGGGAAATTAAATCTTGAAATGTCTTAAAATGCCATTCCTTAAACAGTCAAAAATTGATACCCTTGCCCCTGGAGGGGGTGAGCTTTAGTAATTCACTGATTATGGATTTCCACCTTAAATCTAAAGCACCTGATTAATTCACCTCTGTAGGTAATTACTAGTTAATTTTATCTGGTGAGGGAATGACATGTTTTCTAAATTTACAGTCTCAGGAATAAACTTAGGAATAAACTCCCTGACTCAACCACTAATTGCATATTTGGGGCACTCTTGTTTCTCTCGAGCAAAAGCCTCAGGAAAGGTAAATTTTTAGATAGCTTCCTTTTCTCACTCTTCGGTTCTCTGCTAAGCCAGTCCCCAAACCCACTCTTGCCTGTTGCCCTATCCAAAACAGTCCTGACATGAGAAATTAATATTTTAGAAGGAATCTAAGAGTTGACCAGTTCCTTGTTATTCTTAGACGGCCTCCTCCGATCTTCCACCGGGTCAGCAAATTTGCCCCAGATCTGAGTTCCCTGAAACTTGATGGCTACTTCCCCAAGCAAGGACGCTGGTCTCACAGCACTGGGCCAGGGCCAAGAGTTCTATCACCTTGGAAACACAACAGCAGGCTCCCAAATATGCGCAGGAAGATTATTTTTTTAAGCATCATATAAACTGGGTTTCTTTTTTATCCACAAAAGGAAGAGCAGAGTCACAATTCAAAACTGTCACAGACTAAGTAACATCTTTAGGTGAGAATGGTCTTCAACCGGGCAAACTGAAAATTTGAGTTTTGCTAGCCAAACTAAGAGTTGGGACTAGGCTCAAAAATATTCCATCCTCAGATTTGTTTTTCAGCCGTAAGTAGAAGAGCTTCCCTTATTAAACTGGCCAGGGCCAGTGCTGAATTGTCATCCTCTGTATTTACAGAACAGTAAATATTAGACAGCAAATTACTTTTGTCATCTGTAAAAGTTTTCATTTTTAGAAACAAGTACAGAAGATGCACTCATAGAAAACATCTCGAACCTTAAAAATGGAAGGGCTTGCTTTGATGCAAATGGCTGTGTGAGAGAGACAGAAGGAGAAAATACGAATTTCTCTACTCGTGTTACCCGTCACTTCACCTTATAGTTAGTATATTGTCCCCGCTGAATGACCAAGTGAATCCAATCAGGTCTTTGCTTATTCTATGTACTGGACAGACTCATCAGCGCTGATCCTTTCCTTTCACTGTTACCAAAAAACAATCCTGCGAGCTTCTCTGCTTCTCCCACTACTTGGAGCGCCTATTCTGGGTCAGGCTCTGGGCCAGGCTCCGGGGCTATAAAGCTGAATGAGACAGGGCTCTGGCTTACGGCCATCTGCCTCCGCTCTGGACCCGCAGCCCCGATGGCTGTGGACCATTATTGGACTAAGTACCCCGGCGTCCCGGGCTCTTCCTGGAAACTCCGGGCCGGCCAGGAACCGGGGCAGGGCTCCCCACGCGTCCGCCGGTGCCGGAGCCGGAGCCAGGTCCCCGCGCCACTTACTTTGCCGCCGTCGCTCACGCCGAGGAGGTGATCGCGAAGCACCTGCATGGGGCAGGTCCAGGTGGAGTGGACGAAAGTCCCTCGGAAGATGTGAGCCAGGGGCGGCATCCGGGCGGCGCACATCTCGGCGCGTGTCCAGGTCCGGGTCCGGGTTCGGGTTCGGGTCCAGGTCCCGGTCCGAGTCCGGCCTCGCTGCGGGCGGCGGACGGAGCGCTGGCTTGGCGTCCCGGGCCGCTCCGCTCGCGCTCCGGCTCCGGCTCCGGCTCCGGCTGCGGCTCCCGCCCCGGCGCTCGCCCGCCCGCCCGCCCCCTGCAGGCCGCGCCCCGGGGCGGCTCCCGCTCCCGCCGCCAAACGGGCCCGCGCGCCGCCGCCGCCCGCGCGGGTGGTCCGCTCCCGGCTCCGCGACCCTCGGGCCGTCGCCGCAGCCTCCGCGGTTTCTCCGCCCGCGTCCGGCCGTGGGCGGCCGGCTGTCCAGCCAGACGCTCCGAGCCACGTATTTCCTGAACGAACTTCCGCAAGTTTTTGACAGGTGAAAGGTCCTCGGGCCGCCTCGCCCGGGCCGGTTTCGTTTTTGGTTTGTGCGGCCGCATCTGACTGTCCAGGCTGCGGCGTCCACGGGGGCCCCACAGCCCCTCTGTGCCTCGGACCAAACTTGTGACTCCTGTGTGCGTCCGCAAACAAATCCAGAACCAACTTTCCTCACGTCTAAAATAAATGCTCTTGTCCTACACGGGAGAAAACTTCTCAAGCCTCACAGGCGGCGGTGTAGCCCGGGGTACAGAATGGGGAGCCGAGACAAGAAAGAGGGGGCCGTGGGCTCTGCGGGATGGGAAGGGGACCTGAGATGGGGAGACAGGAGGGAGGGAGGCCAAAAAGATGAAGATGCAGGAGGTGGATGCACAGCTTCCCCACAAGGGTCGTTTATTGTGTATCACAAACACTAAGTTTTGGGTGCCTGACCTCCTCTGCCGTGGAGATGGCGGTTCCTTGGGTTGTTGTGAAGCCTGGAAATCGTCATTCCTTCCCGAGCCAGCAGCCACAGGCGCCTTCTCTCCTCCGGGAAGGGCCAGCCGGTGCCCTTCCGAGCCTGACCCCTTCTGCCTCCCCTGCTCCCAGCCGACCCTGATGCCCCGCTGTCACCCTGGTTTGTCTCCCACACTGGCCCGTCCAGACCAAGCCAGCAGCGCCCCTCCCGCCCCGCTGCCCCTGTAGTTTTCATTCCATTCTTTTCTCCGCTGCATTGTTCGTATACTTCCGATTTATTTTACGTCTTTTCATTTATTCCACACATACCCCCTGTACACCCCCAGTAATAGGAGCTCGCGGGAGCAGGGGCAGTCTTGGGTTCGGAACAGTGCTCCGTGTTCTCTATGCATTTACTGAGTAAATAAGGGGATGAACGAATTTATTTATTTATTTTTTTTCCCTGTGACCAGAGCAACAT
The DNA here is from genome assembly GCA_004026965.1 of Petromus typicus. NCBI lineage: Eukaryota > Metazoa > Chordata > Mammalia > Rodentia > Petromuridae > Petromus > Petromus typicus. Next base: position 12,175 of record PVIR01018869.1, on the reverse strand, counting down.
CCTGAAATCAATAGGCGCTTGGCCTCCTACGAAAAGCATGAGGGTTCCATTGTAGTGCTGGCGCAGGCTTTCTCTGAATTGCTGTTTTGCTTCCACAAATGATTCATCCCTTTCCTGTTCCTTCATCTCCTCCACACCAAGGTAACTGACTCACCCTGGTTTACAGCGGGTTTTTCTTTGTTTCAGCCCTCTCTCTTACTCAAGTGCCAGAAGATCCTTTGGTGCTAGGGACCTGGATATGGCCCGATAGTTTCTCTGCTGTGAGCGCAGAATTAAGGTCAGTGGTTCCGGCGCCTGTCTTGCAAGCACAAGGGCCCGGGTTCAATCTCTGGTAACCACATACAGTACTGGGCATGGAAACTCACACCCAGCAGCAACCAGTACCACATACCACCGTGCCGGGCGTGGTGGCTCACCTCTGTCATCCCAGCACTCGGGAGGCAGAAGCAGGAGGATTGCTGTGATGTGAGTTGGAGGCTGAGCTCAGGGCCATCCTGAACTACAAACAAGACCCTGTCTCAAAAAAAAGAATCCCCCAAGCTGAAACCCTCACAATCGTCTTGTCTCATGGATGCTCTTGCACTTGTCCCTCTTCACCTCCTTCTTGATTCTCAAACCAGGCCCCTCCTTGCTGTCCCAGCACCAGCAAGCTGAAAACATTCTCCTTTGGCTTGAAAACACCTACACCTCAGCGAGAAAGGGCAGGAAAACGCGTGCTTTCTATCTCACAGAGGGTTCAATGGAACATTCCAGCAACACATACCAGTTCCATTAAGATACAGCTAATAAGAGCAGCGTTAATACCCAACAACTGCAAGTACTTTTGATTTAGAATACACTACACGGAGCAGGGGACGGAGCTCAGTGATACAGCACTTGCCTCGCTAGTGCGAGGCCCTCGGGTCAACCACTAGCACCTCAGAGATAAGTGAATAGAATACAGTGTATTCTGGTCCGTGCGGTGACAACTGCCTGTAGTCTCAGCTACGTGGAGCAGGAGGACCCCTTGAGCTCAGAAGTAGGAGGTCTGGTTGGGCAACATAAGATGACCTCATCTCCAAAGAGAAACAAAAACATACATATGCAGTTAATTTTAAAAATAGGATAACTACGTAGCCTCAAGGGAAACATTCATGATATGAAGTGTTTAAAATGCTATTTATGCAGTGGTTAAATCAGGAAAAGCTGTTAAACGATCAGAATTGAAAAGGTCCATCGTACGGTGGGAATTGTTCTGCTGGGAAATGGAAGGGCTAGGCAGTTTTGGTTTCATTTTCATTAGTGTTATCAAGTGGTTCATGGAGAGAATAATCTTATGTGGCTTTAATCTTTTTAAACAGAAGGCAGGGCCAGGGCCTCCCGCTCTCTCTGCATTAGTACCTGTAGCGAAATGTAAAGTGGAGTGTTATCTCTTTCAAAAATGCAGAGTCCCACAATAGTTCCACTCCTCCTCATGTCTCTGGCCCTGGGCTCAGGAGCCTGTAACCCCTGCACTGCCCAGCTCAGTCCCACAAGTCTTGACTTCGGTGTTCCCTGGGTTCTCCACCCTCCAACTTGGTGACTCCTCTAATCTGCTGGCCCTCCTACAGCTTTAACTCCGACCCTGGTTCCCTGGGCAAACGTTCCAGTGGGACTTTCCTGAGGTGGCCACTGGCTCCGTCCTCAGATTTACTCCCAGCCCTGCTCCCAGCATGGGCATAGCGCTGTTGTCTGTGCCCTTCCCTTCGCGTTCAGTGCCCTCTGACCCCCAACACTAGGCCTGCTTCCTTCCTACCCTCACTCCACCTCTACAAGTTTCTCTGCGAAAGGCGAAGACAGGAGGGTGCCAAGTTCAAATCCCGGCAGGGCAACTCAGTAACTGGTGAGACCCTGTCTCAAAATAAAGCCTCAAAATGGCGGGGACGTTGCTGGGTGAGAAAGTCCTGGGTTCCATTCCCAGTTCCTCAGAAGAAAAACAAAGGTTTCAGCAGTATAACTTCCATCCCAGCCCTCACAGGAAGCTCAGACCTCTGCTTGCTCAGAGCTTGGTCTTCCACCTTTGGGAGCCTGGGGCAATGTTGTTCTTCCTGTGCTCATCTGCCTCCCAGAAGATTATGTTCTCCAAGAAAACCATACTCCCCTCCCTTCCTTTCTGTTTATCACCTTCACTCAGTCTTGTGTATCTATAGGATGTTCTGAGCAGCATGTTGAATTGTGAAAAGTGGTTCTCTTACATAACAGTAATAAAAACTAGATGCATGCTAATCATGAGTAATTCGTTGGGCCTAGAACTTTAAAAAGAGCCTTATGTATTTAGTTCTCCAACTTTTTTTTTTTTTTGAGATGGTTTTGCTTTATAGTTCAGGCTGGCCCTGAGCTCACTATGTAGCCCAGGCGAGCCTCAAACTCATAGCAATCCTCCTCCCTTTGCCTTCCCAGTGCTGAGATTACAGGCGTGAACCATCACACCCAGCTTCTCCAACATATTATAATGAAAATTTTCCAGCATACAGAACTGCTTTGCTTATCAAGATCACAATTCTCCTTACTTCAAATGGGCCCAAGTGCTCCCCACATCACCATTTCGCAGATGAAGACGGGGACACAGGAGCTGGCCTGCCTATCCCTTTAGTCGCTTCTTGTCCTCACACTCCGGTGCACCATGAGGACTGCAAGGAATGGGACGATCAGTCGTGCCAGGGCCCACTCGGCCCTGCATCGTGGGCTAGAGTCACTTCCCCGCTCTACGTGATTTTGCAGCAGTGCTCAGTATGCACAGTGGAGACGACAGGCCTTGAGAACAGTGATCCAGTCGGCACAGGTCAGTGGTTGATCCAGGGAGAATAATTCCTGTTCACGAGGCAGAGGGAGAGTGAAGGGCGAGCAGGTTAAATAAAACACACTTTTCCTCTCCTATCTGGGAGAGAATTTATTGCCGCACCGTGAAATAAATGCCTGCCTATTTTATTTATTCTTTTAGTGTAGCTAAATCTATCAGTTTCCATGGCGCCCTGTGTTCACCATGGAAACTCTGACAAGCTCATTATGCTTTAGGGGGAAAAAAAGAAACACCAAAAAATTGAGATAGGATAAATGCTTTCCTTTTAAACTGTATTCTTCTGAGTAGGAAGCTTTGATAGTTAGCAAATCATAATGATCTCAATTTTCCAGTTCTTAAGGGGGAACACAGGTGTGCCTCCCCATCAAAAACACTCTCGGCCCCTAAATTACTTTATCTTGTCTGTCTCACTTGTGCACTTACTGCAGCAGAGAGATGGCCCACTCCTCACCTTGCCCAGCTATATATGGATGCAGTGTCAGCCTGTGTATTTTCTTCCGCTGTTTGTTTACTCAAGTATGTACATATTGGGCTTCAGGTAGTATAACTGTGTGTGTCTGGTTCATACAGGGCTTACACTAATCTTCCTCCCTGTCAGGTTTGGGAGCAGTTTTCATAACACTGCCATGATTATTTCCTGAGCACTGTTGGGAAGAACATGTAATAAGTACTACAGGCCAGATTTTAAATGCTATGAACGCAGTAGCAGGCACCTAAGACTGAAACTAGACAGCCACACTGATAATGTAGAAATACAGCAAGCCTTTTGCATGTCTTGTTTTTTAAAACTCTGGGGTTTTGTTTGTGTGTTTGTTTTATTTTTGGAGAGTTTTTGGTACCAGGATCAAACTCAGGACCTTGCAATTGCCAGGCAGGCAAGGGTGGTGCCACTAAGCTACATCCCCAGCCCCCAAAAAGTCTGAAAAGCCACCTCAACTTTGTAGAGCGGAAGGTAAATTTATAGGAATCTATACATGTTACTTAAATTCAAAGGAAGAAAGGGAAACCTCAGAATGAGAGAACTGACTTGCAGCCTGCATGAAGTTTTAGGCTATCCCACTGCAGATTTTCTTTTTTTCCAGGTGGAAGGCTGTACACGCCAAGCAAGTTGTTGTATCTATCTTGTTCATTCTACCGGCACATAGAATCCAGTGGTACCGAAGTGGAACTTATTTTATGCTCCTGCCCCACCATGGTAATTGGCTCAAAGCAAATACCATTATCTGACTTATGTGTCTACCTTTCTCGTCTAACAAGGCTTATAAAGACACTTTACCCTCAAGGGGCAAGCAACCAAGAGAATCAGTATGTCTGGCCCTGTCCCAGCTCAAATACTAGTTAGTCATACCTTGCAAATTCCCACTGCCACTTCGGGCCTTGGCTTTTGCACCTATAAGATGAAAGGTCATGTGGTACCATTTATTCTATACTTCTTAACTCTTAGAGTTTATCTTTTCATTTCTTTACCTTGCACTTTTAAATCTTAAGAATATTCCATCAAGGAAACCAATATAAGCTAGAAACATGATACATTCATTAAAGGATTCCCTCTTTTTATTAAGACCAAAATAAGTACCAGTCAGTGCTTCTTGGCAATGTGAACTCTCTCGTTATCCTGTTAGATTCATGCAGCTCAAACCAAAAGCAGTTCTAAAATCTAACTTGGCCAGCACAATCTATCTCAACTTGGATACATCGCAAGAAGACTTTGCAAAATGTTAAAAATTGTTTAGTACAACTTGAATTTGTTGAGTCATTCTTCAAAGCATCCTGGACTCTGAAATGATTAGCAGCCAACCCACTGATGCTTTCACAGGTTTTTGAAAAATGGTGGTTCTTAAATTTTTCTTACATAAATGATGAGAATTTCTGCATTCCCAACATGCCATGTTGACAACCAGAAACTCCAGGGTGATGTGCACCCTAGTAGGTGCTAATTTTGAGACTACAGACAATGGTTGGTTTTATTGTAGGACATCAATATACAGCTAGGTGGGCCTGAGCTGACAGTGGATCCAGAGTGAAGACACTTGTCCTGTCCCAGTGAGGGCACATGGTGGTAGCCGTGCTGAGTTACTGCCTACAGGATCTGAGAACTCAGGGCTACAAACTGTGGCCACTTTGGGCTCCACACCAGCAGAAGCCAAGCACTGTGATCACTGCAGAAGCTGTGCGTTCAGTAAAGACCAACTTTATAGTAACCAACTTTACTTTATAGTAAAGACCAACTGAAACTCAAGCTAAATGACAAAAACTCATGGTTTTTTTTTGGGGGGGGGGGTGTTTTGTCTTGGTTTGGTTTGACTTTTTTTTTTTTTTTAGGATTTTTGAGATAGGGTCTTTGTAGTTCAGGCTGGACCTGAGCTCAGCCTCCAACTCACATCACAGCAATCCTCCTGCCTCTGCCTCCCAAGTGCTGGGATTACAGGCATGAGCCACCACGTCCGGCACTGTAGTATATGGTACTGGTTGCTGCTGGGCATGAGTCTTCACACCCAGTATTGTATCTGGTTACTAAGTATTGAATCCAGGTCCTTGCACTTGCAAGACAGGCGCTGGAACCACTGAGCTAAATCCCCCGCCCCTTTGTGGGGATTTTTGAGACAAGGTCTCAATTTGTAGCTCAGGCTGACCCTGAGCTCACTAGGTAGCCCAGGCAAACCTCAAACTCAATCAATCCTCCTGCCTCTGCCTCCCAAGTGCTGGGATTACAGGCTTGAGCCACCACACCCAGCATTGTGGTATATGGTGCTGATTGCTGGTGGGCATGAGTCACCATGCCTGGCTTTGTTGTACATGGTTACGAGGGATTGAACTCAGGCCCTTGTGCTTGTAAGACCGGTTCCAGAACCACTGAGCTAAATCCCCGGCCCCGAAAACTTATGTATTAAAGAAAAAAAGTTGGGAGGAATTTTCTCAGTATTATTTGAATAAGCAGAATTAGACTTACTTGGAAATCAGAAGTAAACATCATTACTTCCTCTGCTTCTATTTTTAAAGTGATATTTTAATATTATATAAAATTGAAGAAATTTATTATTTATGGAAAACTGTTCCACAGGAAATGCAAAGGCTACTTGTTATATTTGTAACAAAAATTAAACCCTGAAAGCAGAGAATAAAACACTTCTGAGAAGCAGTTTTAGTTGTTGACTTTGTAAGGTTGGTGTGTGCTTTCAAAATTCTTTATGGAATGACCAATAACAGGGATTTACTGAATATCTGATGATTTAATGTCATCTACACTTGATCTGCAATTCACGATCATTCATTTTTCCATTCAAACTACTCTAGTGTGCAGATCACTGTGTTAAAGATCAGAGGAGAAAATTAAGGCCCAAGTGGCCTCTCTGTGAGCACAGGAGAGAAAGGCTGATTGCATATTATGGAAATGTTCGGACAGCTGAGGTTAAGTTGTTCACCAGAGCATGAACTAACAGGTACTGGTAAGCCCGTGACTTGTGTTACTTTGCTCGTGCCCATGTTTGAGTGAATAAAAGTGAGGTAAGCCAAAGGCTTGGGCTCCTCTGCTGGCCCCCTGGCTGCTCACAGGTTCAGCTGGCTCTGTCTGTGCCTCTTTATTATCTTTCTGTGTTCGCCACTGGGTCAGGGAGCAACAAAGGAGTAAGGCTGGTTGGTGGAGTCACCTACACAACTAAACATGCTGTGAAATTAGGAACATGTAAGTGGAGTTTGGGACATTTATAAATTAAAAAAATGAATTGACACCTGGTCTTCATAGCACATGACTTGAATCCCATTTACAAATAAACAAAAGCTACAACAGGAGAAAGTTATGGAAAACCCAACCCAAACTCTGTAAGTGAAATGGAAATGGGAAGATGCTGTGTCACATAACGAAAACATCCATCATCACACTGTGTGTGTTCTAGGTTCAGTCACTGTCTACAGCAGTAGATCTCTCTCTCCTCCCACGCCTCTCCCTCCCTCCTTTCTTCCATCCTTCTCTCTTTTCCTTCCTTTTCTCCTCTTCTCTTTCAGTCTCTCATGGACTCCATCCACTGACGTCCCTCTTCACTGATGCAAGATGGCAAGCCCCAGCTTTAGGTTTTATATTCTCTCAAATTTAAGTGAAGGAAAGATGATGCGACCATCATTTCAAACTTCTCAAAAATTCCATGAGAAAAACAATGGACAAAAAGGTCATGTCATTAGCCCCAAATCGGACCGGAGGCCCAATCCACAGAAAGAAAAATAGTTATCTCTACCAGGGCAATGTGTCATGTGTCACTGTGACCCTGCTCATGTGTCCATCCCTCATCCAGGAATAGAACAGGAGCAGGCAGGAGCACACACTGAGAGGGAGGAAGGGCCGGTCCCTCAGACAACGGGATCACCGTGTTCCGAAGAAGGCGAATGGAGGCTGGGCAGCAAATCTCAGATGTTTCTCAGAGTATGATGCATATAGATTTCTTTGCCCAAAGTTACTGACTTGAACTGGAATAAAGAGCACAGATATAATAGAAGTAGGACCAGCGTATTAATAAAGTATAATAAAACACATGAGGTATATGATGTGATAGCATTGTAACATGCTTTCTTTTTCCTCTCAGTAAATCTTATTTTGTACCTGCTGTGCATAAGGTAATATACCATGTGTTCCATATGACATTAAAATGACTATGATGTATGCCCTGCCTTTAGACCAAGAATCACAAAAGAAAGAACTAAAAATAAACTATGTGGTAGAATGACTCTTGGGTTTTAGTCACAGATTTCTTTCACCTAAGATCTCAGACGTGAATACAAGAACATCAGAATTACAAGAATTACAATACAAGAATTAGAAGATGTTATCATTTTGAGTTATAAAAAATTTCTCTTCTTGGCTAATTAAAGTCATTTCCAGATATACACCATTTTGGGTTATTTGATGGGTTATTCTAATGGAAAAAAAAAATTTTTTTTTGGTTTTTTTAGAAAGGGTTATGCTTTGTAGTTCAGGCTGGCCCTGAGCTCAGCCTCTAATTTATATCACAGCAATCCTCCTGCCTCTGCCTCCTGAGTGCTGGGATTACAGGCGTGAGCCACCACGACCGGTGCTGTGGTATGTGGTACTGGTTGCTGCTGAGTGTGAGTCTCCACGCCCAGTATGGTATGTGGTTACCGAGGATCGAACCCAGGTCCTTGCACTTGCAAGACAGGCGCCAGAACCACTGAGCTAAATCCCCGGCCTTGGAAAAATCTTTTAATGACCTAGAATATACAACTTTACAGTCAGTTTGTTAATATCATTGATCTTACTACCTTCACCTAACTCTCCTGCCACCCTATTAAATGTCATTATTAAATCAGTACATTTGATCAAAACGCCAAAACTCCAAAATGCCTGCTTCAAATGAGCTATCATACAAAGACCTCCTTTGATCCTTTCTATTATTCATCAGCATAAGGTAAAGTGTTAAAAAGACCAAAATAATAAAAGTGAGCCAAAAATGATCCATATTTTTTGGATAGTGTATTTAGATGTGGGAGGATGAAGGACTATGCTTATTAAAACTATCTCCTATAAACTTACAGAAAGTGATATGATGGGATCATAAGATGCAATAAATAAAAACATAATAGAAACTCTTTCTTCCCCAATTAAATATGGTCAGTTTTGTTGTTGTAATTCTTTAATGTACCAGATGTGCTCCACTCCGTGACTTCACCCAATCACTTACATTCTCCTGTTTCTAGCTAGCAAAAAATATTGAATGCCTTTGTATTCCAGACATTCTGCGAGGCCCTGGAATCAAGAGATTAAGAAGTCATGACTCTCATTCCTCAAGAAGCTACAAGATAATGCTGAAAATAGGAATGCATGTGGGCAACTATAAGAAACTGTTGGCAGGATTTTCTTTCCTACTTCAGCCATAACAAACTCCACCCACCCACCATCACACTATGTGGGGAACAAGTCTGCCTCCTTTAGTACTTTAGCTACAGTGCTTAACGCAGTGTCCGGGATGCTAAGGACATTCAAAAGATGCCTGTTAGGTGCATTAACTGCAATGCTGACAGTGTACAGGAGGTACTCATATTGAGGAAACTTTTACTGATGCCTGTCTCAGCAGAGCAGCTGCACAGAGATGTGGGCCTAATGCAGGGAGTCTCACTAAGAGTGGTTTTGCTCCCCTACCCCACCTGGGACACTGAACAATGTCTGAAGTTATTTTTGGTTGCCACAACTTGAGATTGCGACTGACATTACAATGAATACAGTAGTGGCCAGGAATGCTGTTAAACAACTTATTGCAGGTAGCGAAGTTAGATAGAGGTAGGTGAACAGTTAGAAAGGGACGAGGCCCAAGACAAAGAACAGAGATTAGGCAAACCAGGCCTGGGGTTAAAGACTGCGCTGAGAGAAACTGGCCCTCAAGATGGAGACCAGATAGCCAGGCCTGCAAATCTCCCCGGAGATAAATAACAGTTCAAGGCTAATGAGCCTGAACAGCACAATAAAGACATAGAAGCAGCATAACCAACATGTAGTTAGACGGCCTGAACACTGATGTTCACTCCTACCCCTCCCAGAAATGTCTTGCTCTTCTCCATGCTGTGTACCCTTGCTACGTACTTCTATTAGATCAACATTCCCTAGGTGACGGTACTTGTAAGACTGTAGGGTCATAATAGTTTGACCCAAGGTAACCTGTGAGGTGATTTTATTGCATAAAAACCCCAAGAAGCCTCAAAAGCAACCCATGTTCTGGACCCCTCCTGCTTCCCAGGAGTGTCCATTTAATAACCGTTTCCTACTCTTTTTTTTTTTTTTCCCCTTTTCCTACTCTTACTTAACCTCTTTTATTCTCCAGTCCTCTTCTTAGCAGTCCTGACATACACATTCAGAACATATGGCAGGCTGGGAGTAATTTCCTGTAACACCGTCATGCACAGGACAGCCAATGTCATGGAGTTGTCTATCCCCAAAGCCAGTAGTGCTGCGGTTGAGAAACCTCTGTCCCTAGCTATAGGGTCCTAAAGGTTCAGTGATCTTTGAACTGCTAGGAATATTATAAAACCTTAGAGAATGGTAGAGTTGAAAAAGATCTTAAAGTTGACTCCAGTCCCCTTATCAATAAAATCATGTTTTATTTATTATTTTTTATAATAATTCATCAAGTTCTTCTTTCATCCATCATTCCATTATCATTCTGTGCTAGGTAACATTCTAGGAGTTGGAAGACATAAAGATAAAGACAACATGATTTCTTTCAAAGACAATTCATTGTAACATGAATATGAAATTTGTTTTTTTATTGAGTTTATGGGTACATTTTAGGTACACCTTGTGATCACATTCGTCATTGAGAATTTTTACCTGTACACAATATATTTTGACTCTTATTTTTTTCCCATTCCCTGCCTTCCCTTCAATCCACTAAATATTATTCTTGGAAGAAAATATGCTATTCATTTTCCAAGGCAAAGAATGCAGATCTTTGAGAGATAGCTACTTCCTCTGTTAGTTTTAATGTTTGTCTTGTACTAAACTAAAACTAGCCTTATAACATGTTACATAATTTGTCCTTGTTTGACCTTCTGGATCAAAGAAAAAGAAACCAATTCTTTCTCCTGCATAGAAGTCTCCTAAAATTTGTTTTTCTGGGGTTTGTTTTGCTTTGGGGTTTTTTGTTGTTGTTGATTTGTTTTGTTTTGTATTGTTTTGCAGTACCAAAGATGGAATTTAGAACCCTATGCTTGCGAGGCAGGCAGGACACCACCGAGCTAAATCCCTGGTCTGTCTCCTAGTATTTAAAAACGCTGATTGTTTTTTCTTCCCTTTCCACCAAAGTCATCATCCCACTAAATTACAAGGCAATTAGGAAGAATGGCACAGAGTATATGAGAAAATATGGGGAATCTGAGATGACTTTGGGTGGCTCAGGAGATGGTCAAAGCTATCCCACAGAAACTGCATTACACAGTACTGAGTTGCACATAATCACGTAGGGATGACATTTCCATTTGAATTGTTTAATACTTCCTATATCAGGAAGATAGGCTGAGCTAGCTATTAAAGTTCTTTAACATCTCCATGGCCTGACTGATTTCCCTCTTCAGTAGACAGAGGAGACTTACTTTTTTAACAGACATTAACATTTCTTTAATCCTGAATTTATTTTCAAAAGAGCAGAGTTCCCTTTTCCAATAGAGATTTTAATATCTATTACCTTGATAACGTCCTCTTTTCAACACAGACTTTCTCTGTAAGCTTGTTAATTTCTCTTTTTCAACAGAGAGGAAAACCTCTTGCAAGCAATCTCTGGATAGAATTCAAAAGCATCATTTTGCTTATAATGTATTTATATTTATGATTTTTTTTAAGGTTTTTTTGAGACAGGGTCTCGCTTTGTGGTTCAGGCTGGCCCTGAGCTCAGCCTCAAACTCACATCACAGCGATCCTCCTGCCTCTGCCTCCCCAGTGCTGGGATTACAGGCATGGGCCACAGGTCTGGCACTGTGGTATCTGGTACTGGTTGCTGCTGGGGTGAGTCTCCACGCCCAGTATTGTTATGTGGTTACCGAGGATCAAACCCCAGCCCTTGCGTTTGCAAAACAGGTGCCGGAACCACTAAGCTATATCCCCGGCCTTATTTATGATTTCTTATTCGTGGCAAGAAGTGATGACTTTCCTTTTGTAGATTTGGAATGGCTGTGTTCCTCATAGTTTTGAATACAGTTTTCTAGTTAAATAATGAGTTTCTTTCAAAAGTTAAGATTTAAAGAAAAATAAATTACAACACAGATTTATATAGAGTGAAGTGAACATACATCCCAAATATAATATCTAAAGTTGGACAAAAAAAGACAAACCACAGTCACTGAATCAAACAATGAGTAACCTGACTCTGATTCCAGTGCTTAGTTACTAGGTGTTCTTAGGTGAATTATTTAGTTCTTTGAACAACACTCTCCTCATATTAAAGTGGGAGTGATCATAACACTTTCGCTGAGTTGTTGCACTAACAACACTATGTGTGAAGAATGTCTAGCAAATAGTAGATACCTAATGGATGTTAAGTCACTTTATTTCTATTCTTTCCTGTCCCTGTTTATTTCCACTTCCAGGTCATCAGTGTTGCCACTTAGGACTCTGGGTAGTGAGGTACTAGAATGCAATGAGTTACTGGTGAGAGACCTAAGTAATTCCACTTCGTTTTTAAAATAGGCTCCATCTTAAAATAAGGTGACTAGGTCATGAGCTCAGGGTCATGAGCTCGAATCCAGGAGGGGCCACATGACCGGGTCATGAGCTCAGTTACTTTGACCACCCACCCTTGAGGGTAATATTCAGCAATATCCCCCTAGCAGCAGCCAAACACCATGTACAAAGTCCAGATGTCCTTT
>PVIR01018868.1:0-32767 GCA_004026965.1 Petromus typicus | reverse complement strand
CCACATAACAATACTGGGTGTGGAGACTCACACCCAGCAGCAACCAGTACCACATACCATAGTGCCGGGCGTGGTGGCTCACGCCTGTAATCCCAGCACCCGGGAGGCAGAGGCAGGAGGATTGTGATGTGAGTTTGAGGCTGAGCTCAGGGCCAGCCTGAACCACAAAGCGAGACCCTGTCTCAAAAAACCTAAAAAACAAAACAAAACAAAAAAACCCCCAAATATTCTTCATTAAAAAACAAGTATAGAAATGAGAATTAAGTTGTGTCTTATACTAGTACAAATCCTCATTGTGGAATGCAATTATGATGTGTACATGTAATGTACCAATAAAGATTTCAATAAAAAAGTATAGAATTTCTGAATTCTATGGTAACTCTGCATTTAACTTTTAAAGAAATGCAAAACTGTTTTCTATAGCAGCTGCATTATTTCCTATGCACACCAAACAACCTTGATGCAGGTTTATCCATATTTTTGCCAACACTAGTTATTGTATGTCTTTACTTAAACCATTGTTTTTGCATGTGAAATGGTATCTTGTTGTGATGTTTTTACTATCTCCTCAGTGAATAATTCTATTTAGCCCCTTTTCTTGTATTCATTGACCTTTATGTACCATCTTTGCAGAACTGTTTAGTCTAATTATTTGTCCATTTCTATTTTTTTTATTGTTAAGAAAAACCTTAGAATTTTTCTTCACTCTTAGATGCTATAAGATATTATGTCTATCAAGGTATTTTCTGAATAAAGATTTCATTTGGTTGTACACAATTTAAATTTTCATAATCAGTCAATACACACTTATATAAGTTTGGGAAGCACGTGCTCCCCCCAAATTTCAATTGTTCACATATTATTTTTAAATTTGAAATTAATAAACCAGAGAGAATATTGCTATTTATATTATGCCAAAATTATGGAATTAGTTTTGTGAGATTCATCTTAATCATATGAATTTTGATTTTTAAAATATTTCCAAGTACTTTTCTGCAAGACTACTTTTAAAAATTATGGCACCTTGAAGGAATTATTGGGTTAAAACTTTTAATTTTATGGAATTTTAGGGATATTCAATGTACATTTATCAATATCTATGACCAACTGGAACCCAGTCTTTTAATGAGTCTCTTAAATATAATTTATTAACATCTCCTAAAGGGAGGAAATATTATATACTCACTTGATGAAAGGTAAATATCTTTCAGGATTATGGAAATGTGGCTCACAAATCAATAAGTATTTTAAAGTTTCATTTCCCCCAACTTAGTTCCACAAGAACAAACACAGATTTCCCAAAACTTCACTACTGAAGAGATTACAGGGCTGTTCTCCTTCTTCATAGGCGTGATATTCTTAAATGATTTGAGTCTCAAATAGGCAAATAAACAAAAACAGAAACAACCAGAATGTTTACATTCAGTCACTCAAGAGAGAATAGATTTCCTGAAGGCATTTGCACAAGGCATTAGCCTTACACTGGTAAAATGGTTAAGTAAATTAAATTCAAGATTTTAACAAAGAAAAATTTGCAAACCAGGCCACACTCAGAACCATAGTTCAGAGAGCTCTCTTCTCTAACATGCAGGGACAGAAAGCATTTATGGACAGAAAGTAGAAGTATATAGAGAAGAACCTTGACTGGTTACAGTAGTTGTGTCATATGTATATGATGTGATCATGTGAGCACTTGATTACCTGTAACTCATCCCCTTTGATTGGCCTAGAGTCCATTATCTGTAGAAAAAGTACAGTCCTAGACTTTCATTTAGTTTACTTAGTAGGTTAAATTGTAGTTTATTACATAAGGGCTTGAAGTAAAAGGAATCTTCAAGCCAAATTAAACAATACAGATAGCAAAATCATGGATGAGTTAGTGAAGAGGAAAATCTTAATTGTAAAACAAAATCAATAAAGTTTCATTGCTATTTCAGTTTACCTGTGTAAACCGAGGAAAAACTTACCTGGTCCAATGATGCTTATGATGGGTCTCATTTCCAAGGATGAAATTTATCCAACTCTGCCAGAGCTGGGGCTCTTAGTAAGACCTCCTAAAAAGTGGAAGGATAATTTTAAAAATCAAGCTTCTCACACAAAAATGAATAGATTTAAACTGTTCAATTTAGCTGCTAATTAAATTACATACCCAGGAAATAAAACAGCATCTTTATTAGTTCAAAGAAGAAAAAGATGAATCACAAATTTACATAGGCAAAGAGATAGTAGAGTTATTTGACAAATGGAAGTAAAATTGTTTTTTTCTATTTCACAATATCAACTATATATACTAGACAAGACTTGATTCTCATTTTTTCCCATTCCTCACCCAGCATGCCCCTACCCCCTATATACATAAGCTTTGTTTCCTTTTTATTAGTATCACATTATTTTCCCCTTGTTATTTACCCCTAAACCTTGTTTCCTTTTAAATATTTTCTATTGAATTCATAATGTTCCAATAAAGATTTGAATTTAAAAAATTGGTATTTTCAATACAAAGGGGGAAAATCATCCCTCTACCAATTATTTGACTATCTGCAACAAATAATAAATATTAAAAGGCAAAAATTACTTTGTAATCAGTTTCTAAAATAACCTAATGAAGAACAAAAATTATATATCCACATATACCCCAACAGTCTGTAATTTCCAGTATTTCATTGAAAAAAGTACAGTAATTTTTTAAAAATAATAAAGTGAATTTATTGGTACATTTTAAGAATATAGTATGATCACATTACTCATTGGGAATTTGCACCTGTGCATGATGAATCTTGATTCTTTTTGATTATCTCAAACTCTTCTCCTTATAAGATTAAGTACAAATTTTAGTGCTTAAAAAAGTTGGTCAATTTCTACTGCTGTTAAAATTATTTATGTGCCAAACAAAACCTTGCATTCCATGAAATAATGTGCTGTCTCATATGCTTTCCATTTACTTGGTCCTTTAAGTAACTTAATTACAGTTCTCCCTCTGAGCATTTTTGCATGTTAACTTCTGAGTCTGTGCTTTCTATAAACTATGCTCCTATTCCAGTTACTACTTTTGAAAAAAAAAATTCCTGTATTTGTTTTGTCTATGTGTTTATATTCAATAGAGTTGTGATCTCTAGTTCCTCAAATTCTAATTTTTAAATGTAAACACATTCCTTTAGCTATTGGTTTTATTTTGTTCTTTCTTTAAATGTCAACATATTTTAAAGAAGTTTTTTTGTGTGTGTGGGCACTTTTTTTTTCATCCTGTCTAAATTAATTCTTCCTTGTGATACTTTGGAGCCAATCTCACAAACCTCTAGCATGGATTTTTTAGCTCACATTCTGAAAGATTAAAAAAAATTCTCCCACCATTTTCCTTTCTGTGTGTTCTCTGTCATTCCTGCACCAAGAGAAAACACTACTCTCTCCACCTTCTGCAGGGTCTGTCCTAACACGAAGCTGCTTTGCTTGCTTTGTGCACAACAGCTTTCTTCTTAAAATAAATTTATCACCTATTCTTTCTTCCTTGTGATAGCTTAAATTTATCCTGTTTGGTGTTTTTTGTAAAAGTTTTGTGTGCACTTCAATCTTTTCTGCCATACCATGGTTTCTCTCATTTTTTTAATCATCTTCTATTGACTGAGGAAAATGCATAGGAAAGTAGTTCACTATTTGCTTGGGTATTGCTTTTAACTTTATTCTAATCTAGCTTTCTTGATCTCTGTCCCCTAGTCCAACTTTTTCACATTTCTCTTAATTTTCATTAAAGTACTCAATGTAGGGCCAGGGATTTAGCCCAAGTGGTGCCACACCTACATAAGGGCCCCAGTTCAATCCCTGATACTACCAAAAAAAAAAAAAGGCAAAATACTCAATATATACACATTTCTCTGTCATTATAAATAATAATTTTTAAAAGTATTTTTCTACTATAATTTCCTTTATATTATTATTCATAAGTTTTCAGGTCAACTATCAGGAAATAGCAAGAAGTGGAGAGAAAAAGAGGAAGGGAGAAGAGAGAGAGGAGGAGGAAGAAGAAAGAAAGAAGAGAAAGAGGAAGAGGAAGAAGTAGAGAAGGGGAAAATGAGGGGGAGAAAAGGAGAAAAAGGATGCGCAGGAAGGATGAAAAGAAGGGGAAGGAGGAGAAAGAGGGGCAGGAATGCGAAATAGGAAGAAGGATAGAAGAAAAATTAAGATGAAAGGAGAAATATGCAAGTCTACTTGCTGCTTTGAACCAGCAAGTAGAACTCATTTCTGCTTTCCCGTATTACTTTGTTTTTGCTCCACAAATTCTACAAAAACATTTTCATGACATAATTACAAGGATTTAAAAGTGGAATAATAGGCTTGTCCATCAATAAATCTTGCTCATCAAATTGCTATTCATCTAAGCAAGCAGTATTTTTCTCTTGTGATACCTGACCATGGATAAAATGAAGTTCCAGGGTTCTAGAGAGCAGCTAAATAGCTAAAAGATCCTTAATAAGCTAAAAGGTTCTAAGAGTAATAGGTTGAAAGTCAGGTGACATCCTTGTTAGTGGAGGTGTGTTGTGGCCCCAATGATGGCCCAAGTACTGTAGAATGTGAAGATGTATGTACTGTAATGGCGACCCAGCCCTCAGGGGTTTGTAACAATAGTAACATTAAAGGTCAGCATACACTAAAACATTGGATGTTCATCAACAAACGTTGTCTGCTCCGAGAATATGACCATGGTAGTCAAGAAAGCACTAGAACAGGTTCCTAGAAGAGATTAAAGTGGGTTTTGAAGACACTGAAGTGTTTGATTGGTTAGAAATTGGATGGCTGGGTAGAAATGCCCAACATTACCAAGGAAATACTGTCAGCAACACAGAGGAAGAAAAGGATTCAGAATATTCAGTGAATATTGAGGAAGATAGAAACTAAAATATTTTTAAGAGCTTAGTATACCAACCTGAGGATATCACTGTGTAAATAAAACACTTCATCCCTTTGCATTTCATTAGTCAGAACAATGAATAAATCTGTCATATTATATCACAACATTAAACCAGGAATGTGGTTCAGTATACCAGTATACCAATTCAGAATACCAACCTGAATATCACTCTAGAGCCTGTCAAGATTTAATGAAAGATGGTGAGCTATGAACGGGACTTCTTGGTACATGTTTCTCTCTGTGCCTTCATCAGTGCTGTTCCCGTCCCTCACTCCTTTTTCATCCTCCTCCTCCTCTTGGTATGGTGGGATTATATCAAATTTGAACTAAATATCTACTTTCTCTGGACCCCCTCCACATGTGATCCCTACCTCACCCTGTAACTTTTGATTGCAGCATTTTATTTGTTTCTGTAGAATTCATGGAACTACCATGGCAATCCCTATCTACCTAGCACTTTCACCAGCACCAAAATTCAAACAAGTAGAGGTAAACTTTGTAATTAAGTGTATCAAGAAGAAAAGAGGGCCAGACACAGGTCCTTATAAAATATTGACCTTATCAAGCAGGCAGGGGTGGGAGAGAGACAGACTCCAGGAAAGAGAAAAGAGGGGAAAGTGTCACAGAGGCTATGAGAAGGGAGAGGTTTGGAGGAGGAGATGAACAGCCTCAGAAACCATCCAATGTGAAGTGGAGTGAGAAGAGTGTCCACACAGCAGTCATCACTAACGTTTGAAAGAAAGTTTCAGCCAGGTGGTAGGAAAGGAATGCAAATGGTCAGGACTCAAGAGTGTGATTTTGCTAGGTATCGTGGTGCATACTTGAAATCCCAGCACTCAGCAGCTGAGGCAGACATATCCCAAGTTCAACTCCTTCCTGGGATACACAGCAAGACTGGTCCTCAATAAAACAGAACAAAAAGTATGTTTTTTTTTTTTTTTTTTAGAGAAACAAAAATCAATGATAATAAATGGCTGTTTTTAAGAATAGGATGGATAACAAAAGAAAAACCAAAACAATAGAAGACAGGAGGGGCAGATGTGCTGGAAAAGATGATTGGGAAAGAATATTTAGCAATGTTTTGCTCAAGGAAGTCCCAAAATATTTCTTGTAGAATTGCCAAAATACATAAGGCAGGAACCTAACTTCACATTTGTTATTCCATCAGGTTTGAATCATGGCAGAAAGCCGTAAAAGAGAGCTGGTAATTGTAAGGTCTGTGCATTGAGACATTGAGGAGAGAAGGTTGCCTGAACTGCAAACTTCAACCACACGCATTGATCTCCTGAGGATATCTTTACTAAAATACTCACACTTAGGCATAAGCATTTATAAAATCTTCCCCCCACATCATTGAATTTTAGAGCTGGAAGGGGCATTAAAAATTGTCCAGTAATTAACAATGGACCCAAGTCAAAGGTGGCATCTCCTTTTCTCAACTATAGTTTCCTTTCTTCTCTCCATTTCTTTTGCTAAAGTTCACTTTTCCACTAAACTATGACAAAGGCTTAACAGCCAATTTGCAGCATTTCTCATCTTCCCATTTTCACATGCTTACCTGGTTTAATAATTCATTCTCAGTCCCTTAAAAATGAAACTTTTATCTTTGAATCCATCTATAAAACTTTTTTTTTCTCCTCCCACTTGCTAACTGAACTTCCTTTATCATTCATTTTATGGACCTTCTGTTTTCCAGGAGAAATTTGATCAGATAAACTGGACCTTAAGAAAATAGAGGAAGATTGCTAGGGATGGCTTCAATTGTTTGAGAACTTCTCTTTGATGTGAAAATTTTAGGATACTTATAAGATGTCTCTGGGGTCTCTTGAATTTTTGATGGTTCAGGAAATGATTACCTTGGAGAGCCCTTTGTAGAACATGTTTGCTGGATTTGATCCTTGGAATGATTTGAAGATGAGCTTAATCCCTTGTCAGAGACTGCACATTCCTGGTTTAATGTTGTGATATAATATGACAGATTTATTCATTGTTCTGACATAATGAAATGCAAAGGGATGAAGTGTTTTATTTACACAGTAACTCCCATTTCAACATTCACTAGCTGTGGCATAGGCTTTCTTGGCTTCTTCAAAAAGGCCTCTGCCTTGCAGAGCAGCCTTCCCAGTTTAGAAACACAAAAGCACTAGGCCATGGAGTCAGAAAAAAAGAATACAAAGGAAGAAAAAAACAAAACCAAAATCCAGGAGGCCTAAGCCACATCTAAAGACGTAAGGCATTCCCCAAAGGCATCTCTACCACATAGGTGTTCTCTCTCTGTCTCATTATAGGTACCACAAAGCAATTATTTGGGTTATTTGTTTTTTGTGGGGTTTTTGCCCTTTACTGAGTTTATTGGTATTTTTTACATATACATTATGATCACATACATCATTGAGAATTTGTACCTGTACATGATATATCTGCTTTCTCATATTTCCCATTTCCCTGCCTACACCACACCCCTATACATAAGCTTTGTTTGTTTTTTGTTGTTGTTGTTTTTACCATCAATTTTTTTCTTTCCTTTCTTTGCTTTCTCCTGCCCCGTCATTTCCCCTTTTCCCTTAGAACATTATCTTCCTATTTCACAGTACCTATCGTACATTCTGGACCTCATTTACTCCTATTGGATGAATTTCTTCCCAGATTCATCATTCATTCAAAAAACTATTCCTCATTCCCTTGGTGGATATTGTTTTCCTCCAGCAAATGTAAGGAACCTCATGTGTACAAACACAAAAGAGGTGCAGTTTGGCATTTAAGGAAAAGCAATTTTGTGAAGAAACTGGACCAAAAAATCAGTTCAGCATAGTGAGTCCTTGAGCAGAACAGCCAGATAATAGGGACCAGGACAGAGAGAAGAGATGAGCTGAACTGATATCTTGGACAGATTAAGAAAGTTTAGCAATTCATTTCAAATGCAAATCATTTTGGTGCCATGAACCTGAAATTGAACCTGTCAAAGCAGCTCGGTTCACTCCCAAGGTAGAGAAGATGGGAAAAGCCTGCTGCTCTCTGATCTAACAAGTGCTCTAGCTGTCACAACACAGGACATGAGGATTCTGGACCATAACCCTCTGGGAAACTTGTGAGTGCAATGGAGAGATGCTGATTGGCTCATTCTGTCTCAAGAGTACTACCAGGACTAGGCACCTGAGTAACAGGAGACACTGTAGATTGGTCTGCATTAATAGAACAAAGTACATCCTTCAGGATGAGTTTTCTGGTGAATTTAGATAGAAGTAAATGGATGAAAAAACAAAGCCACACAGAGACACTTTATCTCTCCTGTGGGCAGGGTGGGGAGGAGAAAGCAAAAAGGAGTTTCAAGGTCGGTTTATTTTCTCCTGATTTTTTTTAAACTGCCAGATAGGGATCTGGGTGAATGAATATCATCTGGCAGAATGAATATCAAAAGCTTCCTGCATCCCAATGAAACCACTTCTTCCTCCCAGGCTAGCCAGATAGCAGAACTGAGACTAGATTTTCTGGTCCAGGTATGCAACTTCCTCCTGAGCGCTGCTCATCAGGACTATTCGCTGTCATCTCAGTATGTAGAAGCTGTGTGGAAATCTTTCATGGGAGAGCAAAACATTAATTAACCCAGGGCCTTCCCACTGAGCCACATCCAGTTTCATTTTTCATTTTGATAAACGGTCTAACTAAATCACTGTTCTACACAGGGAATGAAGTTTCAATCCTCTTGCCTCAGCCCTGCAGAAAACTGGGATCACAGGTGTATGCCATCATAGTGGCTTCCCCTGTCATTAGGGAAGAAAAAGTAGATGTCAAGAGCCACTTTATATAACTTTGGTGGGAAATCATTTCATAATTAAATCATGATTAGGACTGTGTAAGGCCTAATCTTCTTTCATGAGAGCCTGCTACGGCCTGTGGAAACATAACTCCAGTTTCCCTCTGGTCACAGCTGAGGCCTCAATGCAATGATGATGCTGTGACCCTCAAGAGCAAGACTCTGTCAGCTGAAGATCCTTTTTATTACTGAGTGGTAATAAAGGAAAAGAGGTTTACCTGGGGAGAGGATCCGTTCCTTATGTGCCTGCTGTCTCATCCTAACTACTAGTATAAGAACACTTTGCTGGTCTCACAGTCCTTATTAACATGAAACCTTCATCAACCTAAGATCCACATCAACACAGGATCACTGCGACCCTCTGAGTCATCCAATACTCCCTCATTTTTGTGTGTGTCTAATAAGTAGTGGCCAGCTTGGGCCGGGAATTTAGCTCAGTGGTTCCGGTGCCTGTCTTGCAAGCACAAGGGCCCGGGTTCGATCCCTGGTAACCACATAGCATACTGGGCATGGAGATTCACCCCAGCAGCAATCAGTACCACATACCACAGTGCCGGGCGTGGTGGCTCACACCTGTCATCCCAGCACTAGGGAGGCAGAGGCAGGAGAATTGCTGTGATGTGAGTTTGAGGCTGAGCTCAGGGCCAGCCTGAAGTACAAAGCGAGACCCTGTCTCCAAAAAAGCTTAAAAAAAATAGTGTCCAGCTTGAGTGTCTTTGACTTCGTCCACTCTGAGGCACTGACTTCCCAGCCTGTCATGTACTAGGAAATCATGTTTCGTTTGTCTTTCTTTAGCCCTTGCCTCCCCCTTCCTAGGCAGATCGGAGGAATAATCAACCGCTGAGAAGTAGATTTTATTTACAGTGAAGTCTTGCTACTCAGAGTGAGGCTAATGCATCCTCCATATTAGCATCACCTGAAGTATGCTGGAAGTGCGGATTCTTAGGGCCTACTGCCCCAGAGCTGCCTTGTAACAAGATCCGCAGGTGACCTGCATGCAGAGTAAGGGTGGAGAAGCCTTCTCTGGACCGGTGTGGTGATTGAACATTGAGATCACCGGGAGAGTTTTTTAAAAACGCCCCCAACTCCTCAGGATTCTGCTTGAAAGGCTCACGAGTCTCCCTAAGTGATTGCAAATGTGCAGCCAACAGAGCAAAGCCCTCAGAGACCGTCTATTCTCTGTATCTAGGAGAAGCTCTGAAATAGCGGAAACCTGGGTGCTAGAGGTAGAATGCATATCAAGAGCTCCCCGCAGGCCAAAGAAACCTCAGCGCGACCACGACAGTCAGGAATAGGAGCAGCCCGAGACTAGCTTCTCTGGGCCAGGTACGCAACTCTCGTGCGTGTTGCTCACCAGGACTATCCTCTGTCATTTCAGTGCGTGGAAGCTGTGTGGGAATCATTCATGGGAGATCAAAACAGAAAGCCTAGAATGTTTTGTGCCTGCTTGTTGAGTTCATCGTCTGACATTATTTGCAAGTACAGTAGGGTCTTTAGGGTGCAGAAGGTAGTAGAGAGAGGAGAAAAGTTCAGGGCTTCCAACCGGAAAAATGAACAAAGCCAAAACAGACAGAAGTTACCCAAAGGAAGCGGCACCCAGCGACTCCCTGCCATGAGTCAGCACCAGGGAGGCCCAGCCCCTTCCCTGCGAGCCTGATTAAGGATCAGCCTCTGCAGTTGGGCTGGGCTGGGCTGGGCTGCTGCTTCTCCCATGACCAAGTCTTAACAGAAACGTCCCCTCCTCAGCTGCCTAAACTTTCTTTCCCTGTGGCTGGAAAGAAGTGTCACCTTTTGCTCCTTCCCAAGCCTTCTCCCCCACCCCCTTCAGACAGAGCAGGGACTGTGTGAGCCACCTCCTCAGGAGGCTGCTGTGAGGAACTTTCAGCTCCTCTTTGTACAGCTATGAACCTCCTCGCAAAGCCCAGGAGCCAGACAGCTGCTTTTCTGCCTCTTTGCTGGCTTGTTTTGAAGATTCTGCAACCAGGGCACAGCCACCTTTACAACAACCGCTATGCTGGGTAAGTGGAGCGACTCTCTGCCCTGCCAGGCTTTGATTTTTACGACCGAGCTGCTTTGCTCCTGGGTGCCTCGCTTTCTGCTTTGGGTTCTCTGTGTGCATCTGCACACTTCCCCGGTCCCTTATGTAAAGTGTACATGCAACTCAGTTCTTTGGTTTGGCTCCTGTGAAAGTCTGGCTTTTCATATTTCTTATGAGGTGCGACCTCTGCCGAGGACCCTTGTTGAATGGGATTCTGTCTGGAGGATAGCTGTGGCCAGTCTGCTGTGTTTGCCTTGTTCGGTGCTCAGCATGAAGGATGCTGTAGTACCACGTGAATTATGACCTGAAAATTAAAGCCTCTCCTTTAGAACTGCATGCGGGAACAGTGGGATGAGATTCACCCGTGATTAATTTAAGAACTGAGTGTGACTGTTAATGCTTGTTAGTCTTCAAAGTGATTGTTAGAAAGATTTTCAGATCTGAGCGGTGCAAATAATTCAACTCAAAATATGCAGAATAAAAGTAGCCATCCATAAAATTATATTTTTCTGAAGGAGAAAAACAATGAGTTTCTTTTCTTGAAGTTAGTGTGCTTTGTATATGACTTTCTAAGGAGGCCCAGGGCCGGGTAAAAAGCAATTGGGAACGTGTATTACAATGCACGTTCTTATTATCCTGAAGGCTTGCTGCAGTATAGACAGCATGTGCTTGGCTCAAACTTGCAGGGGGCTGTTCTTTGAACCTGGAAATTATGTTATGCCTGCATTTTATAATGGGAGAATCTTAAGTAGGTTCTCTAGCTCAGTTGTTCAAAACACAGGAATAAAACCATCATAAGTCTTTTAAGTAATAATCTACCTCTCAATAATCATCAGCTGGAAAAAGTTTCCATGCAAATCTAGATTATAACCTGGTAATGCCCTGTGTCTTAAGTTTAACTTTTCAGGCCAGGGAGTTAGTGCAGTGGTTCCAGTGCCTGTCTTGCAAGCGCAAGGGCCCGGGTTCAATTCCCCAGCAACCACATACACTACTGGGTGTGGAGACTCACGCCCAGCAGCAACCAGTACCACATACCACAGTGCCGGGCGTGGTGGCTCACGCCTGTAATCCCAGCACTCGGGAGGCAGAGGCAGGAGGATTGCTGTGATGTGAGTTTGAGGCTGAGCTCAGGGCCAGCCTGAACTACAAAGCGAGACCCTGTCTCAAAAAACCCTAAAAAAAAAAAAAAGTCGAACTTTTCAGGAATAGTGTAGAATGTTACACTAGAAAAGAGGATTGTTTCTCTTGTAAGACACTAGGTGTTTCTTTTAGTGTTTGCCTGAATCCAGTGAAGACAGAAAGTTTTTCAAAAGTGTCCTCAGTTGTAGAGGATGTAGAATGGGGGCGGAGGTGTTGGTAGAGGTAGGAATTGTAGATGGAAATAGGATCACAAGCTTTTCCACCCTGAGATCATTGGAAGGGACAGAGGGAGTTAACATCTGAGGGCTCTTTTTGGTCTCCTGAACATACAAGGTCCTGGCTTTACATCCCACCCTTTGTCACCTCCCTAGAAAATGTGGATTTAAAAGACCATGTTTCATGACTGATAGTGGAGCCTAGCATTGTGAAAAAGCTAATCCTGTCTTTTTAGGCTGACATGAGGCCATGAGAAAAATGTACCACAGAGTTAGGTGTGCTTCTGTGCTGCAGGCCCTCACTGCTGCACCCAGCTGCAGCCCTGTCCACAGTGACTTCAGCGCGTGGTGCCCCTTGGTGGCGTCACTGGGTCCACTGCAGCTGAGCGGTGTGCACCCTTCTCCTAGCACCACTCAGAGGGAAGGAGGCCAGTGCAACATCTTTTCCAGAGAGAATATTTAGCAACTAGAGCCCTGCTGCACAAGATTGCTCCACCTTCTCTGTTCTGTGCCGAAAGTAATAATTGCCACTTTCTCTTTGGCTGCCAATAGTCCGAAATGTATAAATTACCAGATGTCAGGAAGTTACAGGGAAAAAAAATAAGGTGAAACAATGAGAAGCTGAAGAATTGAGCCTAACCCACCCACCATAACAGAAGGCTAGAGTCTCTTGAAAACCAGAAATATCTGAGTGTATGTAGCAATAAAAGAAGGACTTTAATGTACTTTCATGAGATACATGTTATTCTTTCATTACCGAAGACAGAAATGCTTCTCAAACTTGGGAGTACATTGTTTTGTTTACTTGGAAACTATTTTTTGCATGTTTAGCTTTGTAGGGGGCACAAGTATGATGGAAAGACATGGTGGGATGGTAATGAGCATTCTCTTTCACTAGCTGTGCCCATTCAAAATTATTCTAGCCCACTTCATTTTTATTGCTTCATAAGTTTTCTTTTAATTTCCATGTTAATGATTATGAGGCAACTCTTTCTTAGATTCATGTAAATACATTTGGCAGCCTTGACTGAATTCAATAATATGTAATTATCATTTGCAGGACCCTAAACATGAATAAAAAATAGGTCAGGAAAAAACTAGCCCACCTCTTGTGAGCACTGAGCGAGCTCAGTCCTCTTTGAACATAGAGTAATAACCACTGGAGAAGGCAAATCCTATAACAGATGCTCAGTAGAACAATTTAAGTGTCTCTGGAAGCAAAACAAAAAATGTGTAGAAAGGCATCAGAGAAAATCTGATTTTCTGTAATTAAGATATAACTATATTAAATTATACATTTACAAAGGAGATCTAAAAATACATAGAAAAGAAATAAAGTGAGGGAAACAATTTGACTTTATGTATCATTATGTGACTGATACTCCACTGTTGGAGACCTTTAGAGATTACAAGTGCCAAGCCAAATTTTGTGTGATAAACAGGTGGTAGTGAGCATGCAAGTCCTCTACACAAGCAGACATCACTCTGTCCTCTTCTTTGCCCTCATCTCATTTTCTTGAAGCAGACCTTGTTATGTGTTATACTAGGAAATTGTGGACAAGGGGGAAAAAAATTCCATTACAGGAAATGAGGGTGGATTTCTTTTTTAGTTAGAGTAAGATATGTAAGGTGGTAAAACAATACATTCTGGCAATATTCTAGAATTTGCATGACTATGAGTTTTCAACACTACTTATTATCTCTCCTTCATGTCAATCATAATAACATAAATCCTGAAGTTCAACTGTCTGGATTTCAGTTCCTATTTTCCACACATAGTAGCCTTGTTACTTGGGCAGATTCCCTAATCTGTTCCCACTGGCTTGAACCCCTAGTGGTAGATGCAAGACTGTCCTACAGGGTGACTTGTACCCACCTAAAGGGACTGTCTGAGGCTGCCCGATGAAGCAGTCACACATTTACCACCAGTAACTCAAAGCCAACCAGCAGCGAGACATACAAATTTACAACCAACTAACCCTCTAAGTCTCAGTCTCCTTCTCTTAAACAAGGGAGGTAAATTTGGAACCTTTCTACTGAATTGTATTAGTAAGTACTTGGCATTAGTAAGTACTTCATAGCTAATGTTTAACAATATTTTCTATAAACATTTTAAAAAATATCAGTAGTTCTCACCATAACCTCATGCCATTGTTCCCATTTGACAGATAAATGAGGTACAAACTGTGTAGCCCAAGTTCAGAGCTGACTGACTCAAGGTCACTGCAAGAACAGAAGCTGGAATTCTCATCCACCTCTGCCTAACCCCACAAACTACTTCCTAATCTGTCACTCATATTGAAAAGAATTGGATTGAGCAGAAAGTTGAAGTTTAATCTTGCTTTGGAAATGACAATTTCAGGATAATAAAGAGATGAGGCAGGTGAAGTTGGAAATGTAATCTTAGTCGTCTTCTCTCATTAGGGTGATAATGGTCACTGACGGTGAATCATTGAAGAAAGGTGGGCAGAACCCATAGGGACAGGAAACAAAAGTTTATATTGAAAATGAGCGTGCAAGGCCGGGGAATTAGCTTAAGTGGTACCATGCCTACCTGGGAAGTACAAGGGCCTGGGTTTGATCCCCAGTACTGAAAAAATAAAATGCAGACTCTCATAAGAATTAATAAACACATGCATGCTGTCATAAGATTGATAAGTGTATCCTGTGTGCCCCTAAAAGGGTGGAAATCCCGGGTGGGGCCAGGCTGATTCTGATCTCCCAAACCCTGCTGTAGCTGAAGGAAGTGGTGATACCATGTTGGCTGTTTCATGGGACATAACCCTATTGGTTTTGGGTCTGGTTACTGACAACCTATGGATTTTTCCTTCCTTGTCACAGCCCTCCGTTGTTTGAAGTCACTTCTCATGCCTCAGTGAAGTTTCTTCCCCTTCTTTTCTTTCTCAGGTGGATAACTCTGTTGAGGAGCTTTTTTTCTCATGACCATGAGAATGTGCCAGACTAGTTACAGCAGCTGTAGAGACAGCCATTTCACAGTTTTGTTTTGTTTCATTTTTTGTTTTGTCTCTGTGGTACTCAGAGATGAAGGGTGACTCTACTCCTGTACAACATCCCCAGTGCCTCCTTCTTTGGACACAGGGCTCAAGTTTCCCAGGAGGGAGGGACTGAATTTGCAATCCTGCCTCAGCCTCCCTAAAAGTTTGTACTCTCTGAGGAGTCAGTGTTTACACTGCACCTCCAAACACACATAACTTCATTCACAGAAATTTATACATAAATTCACTAGTCATCTGGGGATTCAAAGAAGTAGACGTGAAGAAAGATATCTTTCTTTTTAAAACAAAGTAGTTGGTCCTCAAAATCCTATAAGCAAAGATGCCCAAGTAGGAATGTGACATATTGAAGAAAAGAACCACACCATTGTTTTCCATCTTACCTCTCTGGCTATTTTCTCAGTCTCTCAATTTCCCAACAGACTTTAATTTTTTTTTTTTTTGGTAATCTTTGAATTCCCTGATCTTTAGAAACCTAGGATTACAGTACAAGAGATCAGACAGAACTAGTCTTACGAATCTGAGCTTTCTCTTCTATATTGGTAGTTAAGCTCTTTTCAGATGAGATGGTCATTAATTTCCATTTGCTCAAGACTGTCCAGGGACCAATCAGTTTGGCCTGCCAGTCTGGAATAGTACTGAGAAGTGTTCTGAGTTGGATGATAAATTTTAAAGTCAACCTTTTTAGTCTTCATTACGTTTGGTTCCTTAATATGTTTTCCTGTATTTCTGCAACTTCCTCTTATTTCCTTCCTAAACAAAGTCACATGTGTGACTGTCCTATCAAGTGGCTTGTACCACTGGTGGGAGAAGTGGTACAGGCATGCATGAGACAGTCGTGTATGTACCACCAAGGGTTCAAGCTGCCCAGGAGCAAAACACGAATTACATCCCTGTCCTGAATGTGTTAGTTGCCGGCTAATGAGCTGGCTTTCAGGTAGTGATTGAATCATGAGAGTTCTAACTTCAAGTGGATTAATTCATAGATGAGTTCATGAGTTGAATGAAATTACAGAGAAGAGAGTTTAATTGGTTGAAGGTCGTTTTTTTTTTAAGGTTTTTTTTGAGACAGGGTCTCGCTTTGTGGTTCAGGCTGGCCCTGAGCTCAGCCTCAAACTCACATCACAGCAGTCCTTCTGCCTCTGCCTCCCAAGTGCTGGGATTACAAGTGTGAGCCACCATGCCTGGCACTGTGGTATGTGGTACTGATTGCTGCTGGGCACGAGTCTCCACGCCCAATATGGTATGTGGTTACCGGGGATCGAACCCGGGTCCTTGCGCTTGCAAGACAGGTGCAAGAACCACTGAGATATATCCCCAGCCCTGGATGAAGGTCATTTTGAGTGTGGCTTGAAAGAATGTATTTTGTCCTAGTGTCTGTCTCTGTTTGCCTCCTTCCCTCTGCCAAATAATCTGCTTTGCCGAAGGCCCAGAAACAAGTCAAAATTACCATGGACAGAAACCACGAGCCAAAGTAAACCTTTCCTCCTTTAAGTTGATCTTTCTCAGGTATTTTCTTACAATGATGAAAAGATGGCAAACTCATGAATTAATATTCTCCAGTGTCTTCTGAAAGGTTTTAGCTCTTGCCTCATATTATTGGTAGAATATTTTTGTTTTCATTATGCACTAGCTCAAAAGTTCAGCCTCTGTGTGCTGTTCATCAGCTCATTATGCTGAAAGCTTTCTTCCCTACAGTATGGTCCATGTTCTGGGCCTTGTGCTTTGCTTGTTAAAGACATGTGGTGCTGTAGATCTCTACTTCTATGATCTGAGCTTGTAGGTAAATGGTGCTCTCTGGAGACTGGCACTCCCTCTCGCTGAGATAAAGAGGGGAGTGTTTCCAATGCTTTGGACTAGTTTTGCCTTTGCAGCCTAGTCTGATAATCCTTTATTTTATGGCACCCAGGTAATTTTTGGGTAATATAATTAAGGATAATAAGCTCTATCTCATGAAAAGGCAGCAGATGATGTTAATATTTCATAACTTCACAACTCATATAAACTACAAATGTATTACATGTTTTCCAGTCTTTGTAAATTGAATTATGAAAAATTCCATTGGAGACTTCTTTCAGAGTGTGCATTAGGATCAATTAGTGGGAAACAAGTTTATTGAATTAGAGTTTATTAGATTAGAGTTTGCCAAATAAGTGCCATCCTACTCTGCTACTTCTTTATGATAAAGTGACAGGAAGAGTAAGATGCTTTAGGCTCATATTCTGGCTAGTGTCACAGATTCCCTGTTAAGATATTTTATTACAAATTAAAGTAAACTTCTAGTGGTTTCCTTGAACAAAATTTCTACCTTTTGTCGTTTTTCCAGTGTATTTTGAAAATAGTAAAATGTTTTCTGTTGTATCAATTTTGGCAAACATACTGTTATTTTCCTTTGTCTTATTTTGTTTTTTACTGTAACAAGGAACTCCTATCCCAAACTTCTTAAACTATAAATTCATTACTCACTCATCTGAAATCCCAGAAAAGCTACAGTGCTTGTTGGTGTCTTGTAGCTTTGCCATGCTCAATAGTCAGCCCTCAAATGTGGCTATAAGAGCCTTCCATCTCCCATGGTACAACCAGAAGAAAAGTAGAAGGGAAAGGTCACATCCTTTTCCTTTATGTCCACAGCCCAGAAGTTCAACCATTACTTACTGTACACTAGAATTCAGAAGATTTGCTTAGATATAAAAGATGTGAAATACAAGCATTAGCCAAAGGCCAGACCTGGAAGAACACAGTATGGAGTAACCAGCAGCCTCGACAGGGTCATACAGACTCCCAGAGACATCAGCCCATTCTCCCTTTCATGTGGATCTCCCAAAGAACAATCCCTCCAAATGCACTTGTAGGATTTGACACTTCCAGTTGATTTAAAATAAGCATTTTTTATTTCATAAAGGGTATGAAATTGCAGAATATAAGAACAAGAGAAGAAAATTCATGCCTGATGCCCAAACCTTTTGTTTAATACATGAGGAAGTAGAACTCCAGAGAGGTAAAAGGATTTACAGAGCTAGTAGTGGAATTAGGAGTAAAACCCAGGTCAGCAGAGATGTCAGCATTCTTTACAGGTGACGACGCTGCCTTTGGTGAATCTAGAAATCCTCTTATTCCTTAAGAGTCCCTTTCTTATTCCTTAAAAGCGGTTGGGAATGAAGGCAAGTGACTTGGCAAGTCTAGGAAGTATGTAATGAAAGGGGATTTAATTTCATTTCTATAAATATTTGTAAGGTGTCTGGCCTACTGCTTGTCTGGCCCTGCACAGATGAAAGCACAGTCCATGTGCACAGTGTGATGAATAGCTCAGGAAAGTAAACAATTCCCACTCGAAGATCCCTGAGCTCACAAAACTGCTGGGTGAGGTAAGAGCAGGAGAAGTTCACTTAAGCCAGGCTATAAAAAGGTCAGAGATGGTTTCTTGGTTTTAAGAGACGCGTCTTAAAGGACAAGGAGGAATTTGATGTCATTGAACGTGCCATGTTTTTGTGTTAATGACTGGTACAGGAAGGACATGATCTGGATCTCGGTCACTTCACATTAGAATTTACAGTAAGACTGTTACAAAGAAGTACAAGTGAGAGATCTTAGCAGGTCTAGAAAATCAGAGTCATGATGAATGGCTGAAACAGAAGACATTTCCCTTTGTCTGTATGAGGAGAGTGAAGTCTGCAGGTAAATCTCTTATCCCAAAGCACACAGCTCTGATCTGTCCCGGACGTGATAGGCTGCTCGTGAGGAATTTTAGCAAAGAATTTAGATAATTCAATTTTAAAATGAAGTTTCTCTCTGAGAAGAAAACGTTTGAAGCCTGGTGATTGTTGACAAGACAACTAGGATGGAATGGTAACTGCAGTAACAACTGCAAAGTTGTTATGGTTTAAATTAAGAATGTCTCTCAGAGGTCTTGTGCGCTCACATGTGAGCCATATGAGAGGCAGATTGGACCATGTCACGTGACAGCACTATAGCTGACTTTCTGTTTTGCTTCCAGGTCACTAATTGTGACCCGGAAAGGTATAACTCCTTCCCCTCCTCTTCCCTTCTCCCTCTGCTTCATGGCTACCATGACACGTGGCCCCTCTGTCATGCCATTTCTGGGTTTAAACTTCCCAGACATGAAATGAAACATCTGAAATTGTGAATTAAAATAAACCTTTTTACTTTTTTTTTTTTTTTGAGACAAAGTCTCACTTTGTGGTTCAGACTGGCCCTAAGCTCACTATATAGCCCAGACAAGCCTTGAATTCACAGCAATCCTCCTGCCTCTGCCTCCTGAGTGCTGGGATTATAGGCATGAGTCACCACACCTGGCATTGTAAGGTGTGGTTACCAGGGATTGAACTCAGGACCTTGTGTTTGCAAGGCAGATGCCAGAACCACTGAGCTAAATTCCCAGCCCAGCTTCTTCTAAGTTCACATGTCTGGCATTTGTCCCTGGCAACAAAAAAAAGTGACTAAAACAATTAAAAATATTCAGGTGATTATCAAATGGGGAGAAGAAAGCCAGAATGAAATGATATTCTGGACTGCCTAATTAGAAAAAGCTCCTTGAAGATAAATACCGCTTCGGGTACATATACTTTAAGATTCCATTGTAGTAAGTTTCAGTAACTGATACATGTATGTAATTTCTTGAAACTTTGAGTGTAGTATGGAGCACCCAGAAAGCACTTATTATATGAAGAGAATCCGAAATGAAAACTAGAGTGGGGAAAAAAAGAAAAACAAAGACACTGGCAAAAAGGTCTAGAAAGTAAGAAAAGATGAAGTTAAAAGTAAGAGAACCAAAAAAGAAGAGGTCAGTTGCTTCAAGTATTGCAGAACCATCAACAGCTCCATAATTCTCTACTGGTCATTCCATGTGACTTCTGATATGTTCCCTGTCACCCTTTATCGTTCAGTCTGTTGGCACCAAAGGGTTAGGACATAACTTAAGTATGCCAATCGAAAGTTTAAAAAGTAAGCCACACAAGATCCATGTCAGCAATCTCTTCCGTGACTCCTGCTGAGCAGCCCCTTCCTAGATGGCCGCTAACATGTAATTCCTGTCCTGTGTCCCTCCAGACACAGATTCTCATCTCTGGTTTGTCAGCATCCTGGGTCTCTCCCTTTATCCTGCCCATATCTCAGTCAATAGCCACTTTATTGAAGTCCTTCAATTACCATCTGAGCATAATTCTATTTCTGCTGCGACCTGCTGTTGGAAAAACCTGCCCAGGGAGCGTCGTGTCAGAGTAGCTCCTGAGGCTCTGAAAAATAAAAGAAGGAAGAAAAGTAATAGGAGTGGAAGAAAGGAAAGGGGAATACTACCACTAATTTGTATCTCTCTAGCATTGAATGAAATGATATTATTTTATAAATCAAGATATAATGCAAAACGTTATATTAGGTAAATGACTACACTAATGTTAATCAGAAAGACTCATAGATACATCCTTGTACAAAACTGACTATATTACTGCTACCTTACTGAGGGATGAAAGACTGTAAAAATACTTGAATTTTTCTTCTCTCCCTCCTTCAGTTTCAGAGAACTGGAGGTTTCATTTCTATAGTGCTTCTGTCTCCTCATTCCAAGCACATGGACTGACCCATGACTACTTTGAGGATTATTCTTGATTCTGAGAAGAGTTAAAATATCAAGTAGCTGAGTCACACAGGGTCTTGCAGAGAGCAGTCTCTGCCTGCTAAGGGCCTGTGTTTTATCTAAACTAGAAAAAGAAAACACAACATACTCATATATTCAAAACAAATGAACAAGGTCAAGTATAAGGTCAGCATGTGCTGTTTTTGCTTTTCTTTACCTTTGTTTTCTTAACATCTGTAGTTTTACAGCAATTCAGTTTTAGATGACTGCTACAAGTTGAGAGGGTGTCACATGTTTATCGCCAGATGAGAACCCTGAACTATTCTTGCACTTAGAGAATCTGTAACCATTTGCACGTGTGATCTCAGTGGCCATAATTTCCCATGTACCTTTGAGAACACCTTCATTCTATTGGACTAATTTATGAATTAAGTGTCTATTAAGCTTCCTTTTCTAATTTTGTGACTGAGATGACCCAATCTCATAGGCCAATCAGTCCACTGATCTGCCTAGAAGGGGTTGGTGGTGGCGAGAGCTAAAGAAAGACAATAGAAACTTGATTTCATAATATATGGGGGGCTGGAGGGCCAGTGCCTCAGAGTGAGCAAAGACAAAGGCAATCTGACTAGCCACTGTTTATTAGGTGCACACAATAATCAAAGGAGTATTTGGTGACTTACAGGGCAAAGATAAGTTGAGGATCTTAGGTCAATGAGGATCTTAAGCTGATGAGGAAGCTGAAATGGGCAAAGGTTTCTTACAGTAGTAGGATGGACAAGATAGGCTAACAAGGAATTTGTCCTTTCCCTGGGTGAAACTTTCTCTGTTTTATTTCTACTTGTTTCTAAAAGAACTAAGATGCTTCAGCTGATGTAATCTTGCTCTTGAGCTTCACATTATCACAGGACCACTGAGGCCTCCACTAGAAGCCCTTGGCTTCTAGAGAAAAAGGAAGGACATGGTAAGACAGTCCAGTTGTCCCTAAGTTTTCAGACATTGTGTGAAAGCAAAGAGAAACTACTGCAAGTGATAAATCATCTTAATGTGATATCTGATAAGAAAATCAGTTCAGTGTCTTAGAAAGAAATGTACTATCTTGTTTATCACTAAAATAAGGGTTTTCTTTTTTGCTCCTCCACAAGAGTCTAGATTGCTAAGATAATGTATTCTCTATACAGCTGTTTTGAAAATTCTCCAGTTACTAGAACCTTTCTATCCATACCTATACTCTTCCTTCCTCCCACCTATGACCCCGAACCTTTTACTAATAAAGACAAAGAAAGACATTTTTACTGATACTATGGAAAAAAGGTAGCGTTTGTCTTGGGTCATCTCAGCTTTCATGCTTCCTGCCACTAATGAGAAAGGGCCCTTGTCTCCCTGCTTCATTTGGAGGCAATCTCTCATCTATTCAGCCTGCACTGCAGAGTAGCTACCACATCCACCCACTGTTTGAAGGGCTGGGAAGACAGGACTTAGGAAATGGAACATAGCACCACTTAGGTACTCCTGAGTAAAACAGTCTCTTGTGGGATTTACATTCTACTAGGATGATAGAAAATGAATATAGTGTTGAGTCCTGAAAAAGGCTATTGAGAGGTAAAATGTAAAAAGAGTAAGGAGAGTTGAGACAAGGAATTAATAACTGAGAACAGAAGTCACGTGACTAGGGTAGAAGTCTCCAGATAGAGGAATCGCAGCTGAGGTAAGTCTGTGGAATGACTGAACAGTGACTCAGTCCTCCCAGTCCAAAAGTACTGAGATGAGTCTCGCCATGTGGGGATTGAATAAGCCCTGCAAGGGTTGGGCTGAAGTTCAAGGGTCACCATGGGGAACAAGAAGCAGAGTGACGTGCTGGAGCTGCAGGTGAGGGGAGCTGTCACCTTTGCTCCCAGTCCTGCCAACCACAGTCATCTCTTTCTTTTGGCTGATACCTATAAGTTGCCTAGACTCACCTACAGCTCTCTAGCTCTGTGCCTTTGTCTGTGCAGCGCATCTGGGGGAAAGCCCTTTCTTTTTTCCACCTCCCCACCTCCTATAAACCGATTTAAACGCTACCTCCAAGTAGGCAGCAAGCCCATAATCCCCAAGGCTACCAGTCAGGTTCAATTTCTCCCTCTCCTCAGATCCCCTGATATTGTCATTTCTAATAATCACTATACTGCTAGCATCACAGTTTGTGGCTGCCCTATCTATCCTTTTGGCTGATAAGCAAATTGAAAGACGCTGTGTCTTATCTTTACCTGTATTCTCATGGCCCCAGAGAAATGTTTAGCACAGCCGGTAAAAATTTGGATAGATGGGAAGGAAAGAAGGAAAGGAGAAATCAGGGCATGGAAGAAAACAGATAAACTAGGAATCCAGTTGCTGATCTTTAAAGGTAGCTCAAACCAGATTTCATCAATAATGAGCCCCAGTAAAATAACCATTTGTCCCAGTGGCTTCACGGATCTGAGGGCTGGCACACTGAGGAGCTTGAGTTCAGTACTCCCCATCCTCCTGTCAGCTTCTCCCCATTCTGTATATTTCAGGGATCATTCAACCTTTCTTTCAAATATGATATTGGAAATTTTACTTACACAAGCCCCTAAAATTGCTTTGAGCAGTTCCGGCTTTTAGGACAAGATGGCTGAGACAAAGCCATTGTTGCCTTCAACATGTTTATTAGCGTTGTCTTTTACTGAATTCAGTACTCAGTGAAATTCTGTGATTGTTGTTCTCTAAGAAATATATGTTAATTCATCTCAGCATGGAGACTGTTTCTCCATCAGTGTTGAGTGCAACATTCTATTTTTTTGACTAATTTTTAAAGCCAAAGTTGAGTTTGTGTCTCAGAACCATGTTGGGCACATCCTGCCTTTCATCCTTTTCTCCCTCGTTAGCTTGCTCAGTTCCCTAAGAACAAATGTTTACTTACAATTCCTGCACTCAGTTTTCCAACTCTGATCCTCATATTAATTCCAGACATCACAGAAACAGTACAGCTCTGGAAAGCATCAGCAGGCTTCCCTTAAAGAACATAACTTAATAGAAACTTGAACACAAAGAATTGATGAGCCCGCTACTTGGTGCTGAGTCCTCAGACTTAAATGGCGTTTCCTGTTTGGAACCACGCATGTTCCTGTGGCAGCAGTTCTGCTGTTAGAAGATCCAGAAATATTGAGACAGAAGTTATGTGACATTTAGAAAGAGTCACTAAAAGTTATATGAAATCAGTTGGTCCTTATGAGAAAGGCTTAAAAGGAGTAGAAGATAGAAGAGAGAGACTGAAGTTTGAGTTATTACCAGTGGCCAAGGAGCATCTTAAGTTGCTCTATTAAATTCCCCAAAGGACCAGATTCCAAGAATTTCTTGTTGGTGAGTATGTGGAGAAACTGGGGAGGTAGCTCTACTGGAGAGGGCCAGGAAAATCTGCCCCTGTCTCACTTACCTTGTCCCATGCCTCTTTTCTGTGTGTTTGCTCCTTTTATCTTCCATAAGTGGGTAAATATGAGTGTTTTCTGGAGTCGTGGGAGTCATCTTAGTAAATGTTGAAACCTCAGGAAATCACAGCAACCTCCAATTTATAGCCAGTGGCCAGAGGTTCCTAATGCCTGGAGTCACTGCTGACCTCTGAAGTAAGGCACAGTAGAGGGACTGAGCCCTTCAGCTATGGGATCTGGCACTAATGACAGTTATCATCAACATTAACTTGACCCTCCCCCCATAACTGCTCATAAAAGTGTTCTTTGTTGAGTGTTGAATATGTAGGAAGAAAAGGTTTTTCCTACATCTCACCCACTGATTTCAAAATATAGAAGTGGTCCAATTGAGGCTCATGAGAATGCAGAGCCTAAGTACTGTAACTTTCTTTACTTCCCATTGCAATTAAGAGGAAAACATTTGATAGACACACACCACTGAAGCAGTAATGCACAGGTCTTGTGTTTGGGAGACAGCTATATTCTTTGTGCATTTGTTTGATCAGGCTATAAGCAGCTTACCCAGATATCCATTTAATAATTTGGCCAAGCCTTGCATTCTCATTTTTCTTGCCATTAATAGAAGCAAACAGTCATTTTCTTTGATAGTTCTTATCTTCCAGAACACCACTTAATGTCCTCTTGTGTTCTCAGAATGCTTCATACAAACACATCATTTTATGGGAACTATTTAATTGTTTATTCTTCCTTACTAAAGTGAGCCTTGCTTGCAGGAAGGAACTTTGTTTCATTCTTCCTATCAAATCCAATTCCTACAAAGACTTACAAGTTTCAGTATCATCCTCCCCTGAAATTGAACCATTCACCTGTCAATATTTGACTGTATATAACTTCAAATTATAGCAATTTTCAGATGGGTCCATAACAGGACCTTATGAATAATGAGAATATTTTCTGGTTGTAGAAATACTAGTGGGCTACATGCAGATATTTTCATCAAATGTATCAAAATCTATCAAGCTTTTAGATTACGTAGCCAGTGCTGCTCAAAGGTAAATGTATAAACACAACTGCAGGGGCTCTTCTTAACTGCAGATCCACAGGGCTGCAAGAGGACTGGAGCAGAACCTGAGAACCTACAAGGCTAGCAGGGTGGCAGGCAATGTGAGGCCAGCAGGTGAGGCCAGCAATGTGGCTCACAGAATCAGGCCTTGAGTAGCAAGTGACTGGAGCCTTGGTGAGGAATTGGATCTGCTAAAGTTCTAGACCTCCTGCTTGCTCACTGTTACATTAATTACTTAATCTTTCTGCACCTCACTCCAGTAATGTCCAGAGATTAAAGTAGGTGGCCTAATCCTTCCAAATCCCATGTTTATGATTTACCATCATCATGTCTACACATGCCATTAGTGAGTCTGTGAGCCTTAAAGGCTAAGAACACCCATTTGATTCTTCAGCTATTGGGTTCATGTCCAGTTCTACTTACTAACAATATGACCTTGGGTGATAGCTAAATAACACTCTACACCTCAGTTTCCCTTTTTGTGAAATTGAACTATTATAGAATTAGTATTGAATTAGTTCATATAAGTAAACTGCTTAAGACAAATACAGAAGCTTCATATATAAATTTAATAAACTACTGGTACATCATTATTCTCTAGAGTTTTATTTCTGAGAAACTTTCTTAAGGAAATGATGTAAAATGTGGGCAAAGATTGAGAGCATATGGAAAGATATTTATCACCAACTCTACCAGAAACTGGTATGCAACCTATATGTACAATAATAACAGAAAGTTAATTATAATCTATGTTGTGGAATCATTTGTGCCTATTTCAATGTCTACAAGTAATTTTGATGCTCAAGGTATAATAAAAATGGGGAGAAATCAGAATAAACAGTATCAACCATTCCGTTTGTATTATGATGTATTATATATGATACATCAGGGCAGAAAGCTTCAAAATAAAGACTGTTATGACCAGATGACACCATACACTTTTTTCTTTCTCCAAATAATGAAGTCCAATTGGCTAATTCTTCTAACATGAAGGACTGACAACTTTTGTATTCAAAGATAATTTCAAGCATGTGTAAATTATTTTTTAAAAAAAGCCTTACAGTAAGAATTTCAGCTTCTGATGTTTCTTATGCAAAAACTATTCTAGACGCATTACAAGTAAGAATCAAAAGTCAATAATAGAGTAATATAACACTGGGGGCCAAACTAATGACTGAAATGAAAAACAAGAATGTTCTTTTTTTATTCCTGAGTGAAAATGAAATTGTTGTATATTCCAATGAAGCATTAAATAGTCTGAGCGGCTGCCTTAATGAGTGTCACTGAGACACCAGGGAGATTGAAACAGAAAAGCGGGACTCAAGCACCCTCGGTTTAGAATAATACCAGAAACAACAGCATCATGCTGATATGTATGTCTAAGAAGATGGAGTTTTCAAATAGATATTCTTGCATACCACAGAAGGATTAAATCCATACTTAGATTTGTGTTTAAAAGTGCAGAAAAGAGATTTCAATTTTTTAAAAAGTGAATATTAAAAGTGCAAAAACAGCATTTGATATGACCACAGGGAGAATCCATTACATACAGTCTCCCCTAACATATATTTTCCCAGCTTTAGTTAATCCATTAAATTCTAAGAACTATAGGAAAGATATTTACCAGCAGTCCTTCGTGCCATGAACTTCTTAATAATAATGGTAATCAGAATTTAGTTTATGTGGAATGTCTTCTGACTTGCCAAAGAAGATTATGAGCAATTGATTTTTTTCCTTTATGGGGTATTAATTGAAAGTAAAGCATATTGGCATACTTTTTCTATTGCTTATTCACTGTCTGATGAAATATTTCCTCCTTGAATTTTACCTGAATTTTTTTTTTTTTTTTGAGACAGTCTTTTGTAGTTCTGGCTGGCCCTGAACTCACTATGTAGCCCAGGCCAGCCTCAAACTCACAACAATCGTTTTGTGTCCTGAGTGCTGGAATTACAGGCATGAGCCACCACACCTGGCACTGTGGTGTGTGGTACTGATTGCTGGTGGGCATGAGTCACCATGCTTGACTTTTTTGTATGTGGTTACTGGGGACTGAACCCCGGCCCTTGTGTTTGCAAGACAGGCACCGGAACCACTGAGCTAAATCCCCAGCCCAATCTGACTTTTTAATACTTTGAAATTCTTGTGCTCTGTGTCCATATTACCTATGATCTGTGCCTGCTTGGCTCTGTCCCTAAATAGTAAATTCAACCTGGAAATTACAAGAGGTACTGCTGAATCGAAACTCTATTTTAATCACTTAGAAATCACTTAAAGTTTTTCTTCATGTGTTTTTGTTAAGGGATGCTGAAAAAAATTACAGCTAACACGGTGGCAGATTACAGCATAACTGTGGATGAATCATTTCCAGCGAGAAAAAATAGTCTCTAAAAGTAAGATGATCAAGAAAACACTACATATTTGAACACATTTTTTATCTCATTGAGTCTTTGTGCATGCTCTGGTACATTAAAAAAATCCATGTCTGACTTAAACATATAGAGATTGGAGCGGCTCAGAGTTTCTATCATGGAGATTTTGGAAGTAGAGCTGGTAGTGATCTCAATACAATCTCCTCTAACATATATTTCCCCAGCTTTAGTTAATCCATTAAATTCTAAGAACTATAGGAAAAGTATTTACCAGCAGTCCCTCATGCCATGAATTTCTTAATAATCATGGTAATCAGAATTTAGTTTATCTGGAATGTCTTCTGACTTGCCAAAGAAGATAATGAGCAATTGATTTTTTTCCTTTATGGGGTCTGAAAGTTCCATTAATCAGCCAACAAAGACAGATAATATGAAGTATATTTATTTATAAAGTTTTTATTGAGAACTTACATACACTAAATTGTTTTAGATGTTAGGAACACAAAAGGATAAGAATACAAAAGACCGAGGTCCCTGTGAAGCCTATAATTTTGTAAAATATAATGACATTGCAGAAGCAAACAATAGATTCTTACAACAGCTGTGAAGTACATATATAAGAAAAATTTCATTCAACCAGTTTTTGTTGATCATCTATTATGTATCTGATATTATGCTAAGCTCTCCACATAAAGCACTTTCACTGAATTTACATGGTAGTCTGGGTAGCCTTAATTACAACTGAGACTAACGTTGTAAAGCAAACAAAGTGCTGACAACTCAAAGAATTGGATGACCAGAAACTGTCCCTCGGCTGGGAAGGGTCGTTCTCACATTAAGGCAGGGCCCTGAATGATGCAGTCTGCTAGCTGTGACTTTGAAAGCAGATGAGACCTGTTGAGAGATGTGCTGTCTCCAAATTGGGAATGAGGTACCAGGGGGGAGTGTGTGATGCTTCCACTGCTCACTAGTTATTTTTATGCTTTTAATTGGATTCCTGGCTCAGTAGCTTACTATTATTTATACGTATGTGGTACTGTAGACTTTGCAAAGCACCTGCTCATGAATTATCTCAGCTGTTCCTCAGTTATGTGCAGAGCATACAAATAAGTGTTTTAAAATCTGATGGATAGAAAGACTATGCAGGAGCCTTTTCAAAACTCATCATCTAACTCTGAAACCTGATGTGGTTTGTTCCTTACTAACGACACCTGAACCTGGTGATGTTGTGCTCGGTACAGTTGTCGTCTTTATGTCCACGGGTTTCCGAATAAGCAGTTGGCTTTGAAAAGCATTTCAGTCCTGTGACGTGGCTGCAGAGTTGACGTAAAAGGGAGGAAGGAAATGTCAAAAGAAAAACCCAGATTCCTAGATGAGTGATGAGTAGACATGGGAGATTTGTCAAAAGCAAAACACCACAGGAAGAAATAGGACCCCTGAGCAGAGACCCAACAGGTCGAGAGCAGATTCGAACTTGAGAAGACCGTGGGAGAGGAGAGGGATGTTCTGCTGCCTTGTCCGGATATAAACAAGCCCTAGGTCTACATCTAACACACAGAGCTTCAGATTCAGGGTTTACAACAGGAAAAAAAAATTAACGTATATCTTCATTTTCTTTTTCTTTTCCTTTTTGCTTTTGATGTCTGCAAAAACAATAGATTAGGGATATTACATTTTTTGGTAAAATATTTAACATACTTTTGAACATATCACTTGTCTTTTAATTTTTTGTTGTGTAAAAGGCAAAAGAAACAACTTTAATGGTTATATGTGCTTGTCTACCCTTAATTTTTCCTTCTTCATGACATTTGTTTTAAAATGTCGTGCATTTCTCCCACTTAAAATTACACAAGTGTTCTTGGACTATTTTCCCTTCTTTTACATGTTTTACACTTTTTTCCTTTGTATATTTAGATCTTTAATCTGTGATGGAATTCCTTTCTGCTCATGACATGAGCAAGTATATAATTTTATTTTAGAAGGCTATATATAAAAGGATATGTATTTTTATATATACCTAACACATTTTACTCTCAAAATGCAAATTAAAATAATAAAATCCCATTTTCACATATCATATTGGCAAAACTTTAAAAGATTAAAAACACTCAGTGCTGGTGAAGATATGGAAGACAGCTAGAAATTTCACATAATGCTAGAGAAAATATGAAATTGCTATGAAATACTTGGAAAATAATCTAGCAGAATGTAGCATGCATTATGATCCCTATACTCCTTTGCAGAGAAATCCTGTTAAAATATATAGAGGCCCCAGGACAGAGCTATAATTACACACAAAGGCTTAATAAAAATTTAAAAAAGGATTAGCATGTTTGTTAAAATGTTTATTATAGCATTTAGCAGTGATTTTAAAAACTGACAACAAAGGACTTTGTTGCAGAAACTGAACCAACATTTTAAAATGATTTCTATGTGATTCTGATGCATACCATCTACATACTATTATTTGTAAACTACTGATAACATCTGTTTATATCCTGGCACATCGTGAGGCTGAGGCAGGAGGATTGCTGTGAGTTTGAGGGCAGCCTGGGCTATGTAGTGAGTTCAAAAACAGTCTTGGCTACATCGTTAGACCCTTTCTCAGTCAATAGGTAAAAAGGTCAAGCTCCCTGCAAAAGTAACATCAGCAGTGTTAATAGCATTTTGAAGGTCTTTACCATCAAAAAGCAACTCTTAGTGTCAAGCCTTCACATACAGTTTGCAGAATTTATAAAATTCAAATCTGTTCACAAAATTTGGGGTACTTTTCCACATTCTAGAAGTCATTGATCTGTAATACAGAGATTTTGTTAAAGTAATATATTAACCTTGTCACAAAACTTTTAACTTTGTAACATCCTTTTCGTCAACATTCTTAAAATGGTTGTGCCACAGGCTCAAGACATGATACATGTACTTTGTTTCAAAAGCTCAGTTGTCTAGGTAACATTAAACTTTAAAATCTTTGCAAAAGAAAATGTAGTGTAAAAATCCTACTTGCATTACTCCTTTCTCGTGTGAATAATGGGTAGATCACTTACTTAAAAGTCAAAAGAAAATCTATCCACATCAGACCTTCAATATTTGAAATCC
The DNA here is from genome assembly GCA_004026965.1 of Petromus typicus. Classification (NCBI taxonomy): domain Eukaryota; kingdom Metazoa; phylum Chordata; class Mammalia; order Rodentia; family Petromuridae; genus Petromus; species Petromus typicus. The sequence continues at coordinate 2,103 of PVIR01018868.1, read as the reverse complement.
TTGAAAACTGTTACCACTAACAGAGAAAGAAAAGCCAAGTTGAAAGGGAACCTTTCAGAGGGACTGAGACAAAGCAAATGGCACGCATGGTATTTCTCTTTAGCCTCTAAGGCAGTAAAGTACCAGATGTCATACAACAAAGTCTAAGGGGACCGTGCAACCTAACGGGTGTAGCCAGAGTGTTCGGCTATAAAAAGCTCTCGTGATTATAAAAGAAGCAAGTTGGCACCATTAACTCCATATGTTAGATTTAGGGCCTTTTTTTTCCCCAGCCTGCATTTGATTTATTTAAACTTTTGTAATGCTTGCCCTTTGCATTTAAGGGAGAATATAAGTGAATAAGATATTTGCATAGTCCTGACTTAGAGGCTCTTTCACATAGTAGGTTGCTTAGTAAATATTTGTAATGGTGTTGTCTGGAGACGACTAAGTGGGCAGTTGAAAGAAGAGAGATCAACACAAGTTAATCTGAAGTAGAATCAGCTACCCAGCGTACACACTGACCTCATTCTCTGATGCAGGCAGTCAGAAAAAGATCCACATGGAGAAGAGGCCCCAGGACAGAGCTATAATTACACACAAAGGCTCTAATTCAAAAATGTTGAAATGAGCCATGTGTTAAGGTACACAGCACAGAAGTATAAAATTACCCCAAGGTCTATTAATTTTGTTTACTCTCTTTTTAACAATTTCTGTTCCCTAGAAATCGAGAATTACCCAAGCAAATACGGCTTTCCTCGTACTTCTCTGGACACTCTTCTCTTGTCTCCATTACTGGAGTCTGTTTTCCTCCTGAGTTCTCCCAGTGCTTAGATTGTCACGAAGGACCCAGTCTGTGGGCCCCACGTTCTCCTTGAGTTGTTGATCATTTTCATGGCTTTGGCTATGATGGCTCTGATGACTCATGAGCCATCATTTCCAGCCCTGACTTCTTACCCATAATTCAGCCCCATATGTCCATCTGGCTGCTCGACATTTCCACAAGGATGCCAGCCTTTCTAAAATAGTTCATCATTTTGTTCCATTTACAACTCTTCTTGCCACTTTTCCTGTTCTCACTACATTTACAGAAATCCAACCACCCGGAATCCAAATCTCCATCCTTCTTCTTTCTCATCTAATTTAGTAGCTCACCAATTTCTTTTACTCCTTTTATGGTCTCCTCCCTTGGCTTCATTCCTCTCGTGCCACCCTCATTATTTTATCCCCATGTGGCCATCATTACTTTCTATCTTGTCTCTGTTTCAATCACCTGTGTACCTCAGTACCAAATTAATTTTCCTCAAATGCTTGTTGTTACACTGCAATGCCATCCAAAATGCTTCAGTGACATGCGACATCCCAAGAACTGGATCCAAATTCATTTGTCTAACATCCAACCCCCTCTACAGATTGGCCCTATGCAGTATGTTGCTTTCCCATTTTAACTCTTCAGAATAAATGATGGGAAGATGTTTAAGTGCTCTAGAGCACAGTACATGATTATAGTTCACAAGTCATATTGTACAAAGAACCAGAAGAGAGAAGTGTGAAGGTGCCAAACACAAAGAATGATGAATTTTTAAAGAGATGGGAATGCTAATTACTCTGATTACACCCTATACGGATGTGTCAAATTATCACACAGTGCTCCATAAATATATACAATTTTTTTATATACCATTTAAAAAGAAAATCTCCACCCCAGTCATTGTGGTTCTGTGCATTTCCCCAAACAGGGCCGCGGTCCATGGTCCGTTCACTCCATTCATAGAGTCAGTCCTTCTTTCTGTCCCTGTCTGAACTGTCCACACCCTCCAGCCTCATGTTTAAGGTTCTGTCCCTACCATTGATCCAACAAGCCCATAAAGACACCTATACCCCTTGAATACTCCCAGCACTGTGTGGAGTCCCTGTCTTCCACTGCCTTGAGTGCTTCTTCATAGGGATTTATAAATAGCGCTCAAAGAAAGAGTTACTGACTCAATTAAAGTGAAAGCCTGTCCTGCTCTTGTGGCCATGATCTGGTGTTCATCTTGACCAAAACAATGAGAGAAAGAACAATATATTAGCAGCTGAGCTAAGCTTTTGCCTTTCCAGAAGGTTGGACTAAGAAGATAGTTA
>PVIR01018867.1:0-32859 GCA_004026965.1 Petromus typicus | reverse complement strand
TACCATGACTACCTGCGTGTATGTCTTTGTGTTTGTGTATATACATGTTTAATTTAGTATATATAATTTATGTCCCTTCTGGATCCGAAAAATTTAAAACATATTTGCTTCTTTGTATATGAATACCTGATTAACACAAAGCATTACAGAAATGTGTATATGGACATGTAGTAGACTTTTTGTAAGAAAGTGGCATTTAGTTGAACCATAAAATCATAATGACTGATTTAAGTGCCTGATTAGGTGAAATCAGAGTTTCTAAAAATGAACTTCAGTGTAATGTCAATAAGTTTGTTTCTTCACTCAGCCCAATGCCTTTGGCAGAAAATTCAGATGGATGGGTTCATTGCACAATACCACAGTGGAGGGTTTCAGTTTAAAAATGCATTACCTGTCTGCATCAACAATCTTTCTATCTAATAAATTTCCAAGAACTTTCAATGAATAAATCCACAAATGCCTGAAAAAAATTAGTGAAGATACTGACTGGGTTGAAAATAATTCTGTGCCGTGGTGCTGCCATTCCATCCCCATGTATGCATACAGTCTGTAGATGCATGTGTTCTAGAGGGTTCCTGAAAGTCTTTGTGTCAGTCAGCATTCCTGTGGCTGGGACACTGCATCTGAGACCCACAGATTAAAGGAGGGGGGGCTTGATTTGACTCACACTTTTAGGGGGTTCAGTATTTATTGGCAGGCTCCAAGGCAGGCACATCGTGGTTGAAAGGCCTCACCAGAGCAAAGCTGCTTAGTTTATGGCTTCTGGAGAAAAGAGTAGGAAACAATGCCTGAGAAGGAGTGAGCAACAAGACGTAGTACTAAGGGTCACACTGCTAGGGTCACACCACCTAGACACACCAGAATAGTGCCGAGTCAGTCCCCTGTGCAACTCCCAAGCTAATGAAGCTGACATTATTAGGCTTTACTCATACAGTCTACAGTACAGAATCACAGCCCAGAAAAAGTGGAAACAGAGAGTATTGATCTCAGTGTGTACTGAATCATGAAAAAATTAACAAGAGCACCACCACATAAAAAATGAATGTGAGCATATTCTCTAAGGAGAGCCATACCCTGAAAGTAGACTCATCATGATGCAAGACTGCAGAATATAGTTAGTGACCATAAGATTTAGCCAAGTTGTATAGACAATATGTGTATAATTATCTATAATAATAGGGTTATAATAGACTTTTTATAGGTTGAATTTATTTGTATTTTAATTTTAGTATTTTAAATTGTTAATATTTTTACAACTTGTAAACTTGTATGTTTCTTTTCACAATTTCTAATATTAGAGGTATAAATTATATAAAGAATCTCATGGACATAGTCTTAGTGCATTTTTTTCTTGTAAATTTTTTCCACAAAAGTGCCTTTTATCATTGCTGACCTATGGAAGTATTGTGTATGCGCATAAAAATGTTGCAACTTTTTCAAAAATTAAGAGATATCTTTCTTGTACATCTGTATTTGTGGAAGATAAAGTTTCTTGAGAGCTCACTACTTTGGGTGATTATATGTGTTAGTGACTAATCGTGTATTTGATCAATGGCAACAAAAGATTTATGTTTTCTTTCATGAAATTTCAGGTGACTGTTAGTATAGAACTTGATGTACATAGTGACCAGCCACATTGATATATGTTCATACTTTAAGGTCTTCATGTATTTATGAATTCTGTTTGTCTGTTTATAACTGTTATATCTGTCTGAATATTCTTAGTATATTCTAGTGTTTATGTTTATTATAATGGGGTATGAAATGTGAAGATTTTATATGTTCTCAAATAAATCTCCTTTGTAAAACTACCACTGAATGTCTTTTAAAGGTTTTTTTAAATGGAAATCGAATTTAGGACCTTGTGCTTATCAGACAGACACAGCACCACTGAGCTACATCCCCTGCCCTTTTAAAGATTTTTTTGAAATGTTTTTTTCTAGAATTTATTTCTGGCATTTTGATTCTTTGGTATATTAACTAGAAATTTTGATTTTTCAGGATTTCATCATTCAGGATTTTGGACAATTTATCTATGAAACCCTCCCTTACCTTACCCCTGTATACACAAAATTCAGCTCTATACACACTGTACTCTATCCCTGGCTCTTCCTGTCTGCAAGCATCTGCCTTTATTCCCCTGTATGCAGTTGGTAGCATTATTTGCCATTTAATATATTTTTCTTTAGTTCTGTCTCCTCTCACTTGGCTATTACATATTTGTTTTAATGGATGCTCTATATCTAGTGATAAAAATAGTTCCTGCACATACTAATTGAGGTAAATTGTTAAAAACAATAATGAATGAAATGCTTATCTGTACTATTCATGAAAGTCTTGACATTTACAAAGTAAGTAATTTTACATCTAAATTTCAGGAGCAGGAAACAGTTCTTCCTTCAAGGCGTGTGGTGCCCGAAGTAATAGAAGACTTTCTCTGCAATTTCCTTATCAAAATGGGAATGACCAGAACTCTTGATTGCTTTCAGGCCGAATGGTAAACAGCTACATGAATAAATGTTCTCTAGTAGTACTAACAGCACGCAAAACACATGTTTAACTGCCTTAAAAGACTGATTTATAGTAAGAAACTCTCTGTGGTGGTGTTATCTTACCCTGTTAATATATCTTTTTTTAATCTCCAAACTAAGATTCTTCAATTATCGGATCTTTTCATGAATTTTCAATGATACAGAAGTTTGAATAATGCCCAATCTCTAACTTCCAAATGTGTATGTCCTACCTAATTCCTGGAACCTATTGTTACTTACATGGCAAAAAGAACTTTCCAAATGCAGTCTTTCCTTGAGATGGAAAGATCATTCTGAGTTACCTAGATAGGCCTGACACAGTTATGATGGCTCTTTAATTATTTCAAATTTCTAAATTTTATTATTACATATTTGCTGTATAAAGATTACATTTATCATGAGCTGGCATATATACATACCACAACTTAAATCTTTTTATTTAATTTTCCCCTTATATAGGAGAAACCATGCAATATTTAAACAGTTGAAATGCAATTAGTGGTGCATACATTATTTTTCTCAATAAGTGGTGCTAGAGTTAGGACATCCATATGGAAAAACACTCAAACCCTAACTTATGCCATATGTACAAAATTAATTTTAGGTAAATCACAGATGGAAATTTTAAACATAGAGCATATTTCAAAAGATTGTATAAGAAAATATAAGATGACAGCTTATGATCTAGTCATATATTATTAAGCAATAATAAAAATTATTGGTAAAGGTGATAATATGGATGAATTTCAGAAACATCCTGAGAAGAAAGCATAAACAAACAAAAGTACATGCTATATGATTCCATTTGTAAGTGGTTAAAAAAGGCAAATTAGTTTCTATCCTAGTAGAACAGAGGGAACTCCTGAGAGTGTGTATTGATTGACTTAGGGCAGGAAGAATATACATTTTTGACTGATAAAAATGTTTTATATGTTAATTTTGGTTATTTGTATTTGTATATTCATATGTAAAAAGTATCAAATTCCACATTTAAGACTTGTACACCTTACTGTATATAAATTATACCTCATTAAAATTCAAAGGGCATGTAAGAAGATGTTGAAATGAACACATGGGTAGAAACCTTTTCTGTCTCCTCCTCTGGAACCACAGCAGAGGCACTTGGGTGCATGTACAGAGTCAGAATATCAATTAGAAAGACATTTAATGAAATATCTTTCCCAAATAGTCAAAATTCACTGATTTTTGCAAAGTTAAGAAAAAGAAATTTCTCCTAGAATTATAGTTAAAAGCCATTTTATAAATTATTTTAATACATTTTTGCATAAATATTGATGTTATAATTTTGTGTAACCAGATATTTTACTAACAGAAAATGCCTGCCTTCCTCCTCTTACACAACTGGTTGATTTACTTTCTGTAATATTCTTTATTGAAAGTAAAATTATATTTTGGGGCCGAAGATTTAGCTCAGTGGTTTCGGCGCCTGTCTTACAAGCGCAAGGACCCTGGTTCGATCCCCGGTAACCACATAACAATACTGGGCGTGGAGACTCACCCCAGCAGCAACCAGTACCACATACCACAGTGCCGGGCGTGGTGGCTCACCCCTGTAATCCTAGCACTTGGGAGGCAGAGGCAGAAGGATTGCTGTGATGTGAGTTGGAGGCTGAGCTCAGGGCCAGCCTGAACTACAAAGCGAGACCCTGCCTCAAAAAAAAAAAAAAGAAAGTAAAATTATATTTTGAAATACTATCTATAAACAATATTTTCTTATTATAATTAAGTATTTTAATAACTTCTTATGAAACTCAGCAGGCATGCTGTCTTTAAATCCTTTTGCATAATAATAAGGTCAAGTTTTTGGATTCCTGATATTCTTTAAAGGAATATTTTATTAAATTACTGGATATAAAGTAAATTTATTCTTTAATGGTCATTGCGTATTATAGAAAGAGAGATTCATATAAATCATAAAGATGTTTATGGTTTTATATTAAATCCTAATTTTCAATATAGGAATAATTTGTGAATTTTCAGTAATGTAACTATGATATAATTTTTATATTTTACATTTGTGGTTCTTGTTTACTAAGATCATGAACATGGAAATTATCAATTTCATTATTTTTAATTGCGCATCTAAAGTTACAGTAAGAACTATATTAGCTTTCCTGGTGCATGGACATGAGATCCAACACTCATAATTTAAAAGAGGAAAAATTTAATTCAGTTTATGTATTCAGGAGAATAAGTCCAAGATAGGTGGCTCAGAAGCAGAAACATCATGACAAGAGCATGGTAGAGCAAGAATGCTTAGTTCATGGCAGGCAGGAAGCACGACAGAGGAACAGTGTTGAGGACCTCATGTAACCAAGGTCACATCTCTACCAACCACTCAGCCACACTCAGAATTGTGCCCCACTGGACTGTTAGAGCCAATAAGTTTTTACAGTTAACTCTCATGAGAACCAGTTGTTAATACAGTCTCAGGAAGTACAAGTTTGGTAGTAAGAAAACAATATTCTGTCTTTTAAATATGAATAGTGTTTAAATAAGTTAAAATGGTTTTTATAAGTAGTCCTTAGGAAATTATATATGTATTAGAAAATAAATTTTTATAAAAGTAGACAAGTCATTAACTTGCATCTTATTGATTAAATGAGAGATAAATATGATTTAATTAGCTTTTTGTCTTCTAAGAATGTGTGTTAGGATGTGTAATATGTACCTGTTAGGTCGGTTTAAAATATAGAGTAATTATTAGAAAAATCTCCATCCAAGTACAGTGGTACTGCAGTTCATGAAATTAATTTGTTCCATGATTGTGGGGAAGATGGCCATGTTCGTGCTCATGGGGAAAAGATGGCTGCAGTTGTGTTTGTTACTTAATGAGGAATTTGGGAATGGAAGCAAAATGTTGCCCAGTGCTTCTGTTCTTGAAGTGAATTGTCTGTGAACGGAAGCAATTGTGAGCTGAGATAATACAGTATATTATTAACAATTAACAATTAGGTAATTATTGCCATTTTATCCCTTTAAATTGAGTAAAATGAATTGATGAGATGTCATTTCAGGAAACTAATAGTATTTCAATAGAGCCCCCAAGTAGATATAAAACTTTAGCATAGTACTATAATCATAAAGTAAAAATTGTGTATTATCTCTCTCTATAGTGTGGGATTAGTGTTGCTGTGGTTCAGACAATATTACCCATTTCCCTAGCTATTTTCTTTTTCCTTTGATAAGGAAATTTTATTGTATTAGATAATGTCTTCATTTGAGACATTTTTATCTTGATCAAGGATTTTACCCGTAATATACAGTAGGTTTAATGGAATATTGAATGTATCATTTTTATCATTATACATACTGAAACATTCATAGGCATACACATCTCACTTTGAATACATTACAATAGATTCACTAGATCTTTCATAACAGTAACCAAACAATATTTTTCTGTTAGTAGTTTGTTTAAAGAAAAAAGCAAGCAAGAAAGCAAGCAAACAAAGAGCTAGGTAGTAAAATTTCACTTGTGATTTTTTGGTCCTGAAAGAGTGAAAACAATAAATCCTTCAAATCCAGGGACAGAAAAGTAAGACTTTTGGGCTAAATCTGCCTCCCATTTTTCTAAATGAAATTGGATTGTAACACAACCATGATCTTTCTTTGAAGACTGTTTTCACACTATGAAACCAAAGTTAACAGGCCACAACAGATTATATGACTCTCACAGCATTTTTATAAGTTCTCAAATATTTACCTTCCAGCCCTTTCTAAAAGTGTTGTGAAAACTTGTTCTTTATATTATATGAGCTGTGATTGAAGTATATAGTGAATGTTTACATTTTTAAAAGTTCATTACAGCACAAGATACATTGCTGTTAATCCTCCCTCAGACTACTCTCCTCTTGAGTTGGGGATGTAACTCAATGCTGGTGCACCTGACTAGCAAATGCAAGGACCTGAGTCTGACCCCAAATACTAAGAAAAAAATACTCCCCTCTTGTTTACAACCTATCTCTCATACTTGGAACTTTCTGGAAGTCTTCTTTCATGAGTGTCTCCACTTACACTGTTGTGGCATCTTTGTGTTTTGATCAGTTCAAAACATTTAACCTCATGGTAGTTTTAGATGATACTTACATTTTTGATCATACCTGGTAAAGACATGTAGATAAAGTATCTTTATATATATCATATATAGATAAAAATAGTATAAATTTGTACCAAGCTAGTAAAAAAGTTTGTGTTGTGGTTTTAGTCAATGCTGTTTTCTATCTATTTTAGAAGTGTTCTCTGGACAATGGTAATTTTCCTGGGAGCCATATTAACAAGGGGTTAAAATGGAGAAAATATGCCATTGTGATTAAAGAAGCCTAAAATTAGCAAATGAAATACCCTAACCTGAGCACATAGCCTCCCTATGTACTGGTTCTTGGCTGTTAATAAGTCTTTTATTCACTCACATTAAATATATGTTCTTGTTCTTTTTGCCTTTTCTTATAATCATCCTCCTCTAAGTGTTTATTTTCAAAATAGTAATTTGAAAATAGGATATAAAAATTTTATTTACTTTCTGCTTCCTATATAGTCTTTGGTTCTCTCCAGTTTGGTCTCTGTTCTTACCATTTCATTGAAGGAAAAGTGGTAATAAAAGTTCTTTCTAAGATAATAACGCATTTATTTATAATATTTAATTTGGGCTTATAAAATAAATTGTATCTTAGGACTGTATTTCTTTAATTTACAGAAAGATAATGCAGCTTTTTGTCAATATATTTTGACATATAGTTTCTCAAATGCCAGTACAGTTAACAATTTTTAGGGAGAAGATGAGATTTTAAAGGCAGATTCTAGAATTAAAATCACCCTTGGAAAAGCTATCACATTACCTAGTGTGTGTGTATGTATATGTATGTATGTATATATATATATATATATATATATATATATATATATATATATGAAAATATGTATGCCATTTTATATGTAACTGGTAGTGACTACTATAAAGCTACTCATTCCTTCACCACTTAATCTATTCCATTTTCTTCACTTGATGAGGAGTTGACTTTATGTATATGTCGTGTAAACTTTGTTTTTGACCAATCTGTGTTAAATGACAGAAATGGCATAACTCTCACCCTTTGATGGCTCTTCCTGTATTACAATATCCTAAATTTGAGAATTTAAATATATCTGCTTCACTTTATGTACTGTGATATTAAGAAAGCACATATTGAAGGGGAGTGTTTAAATTAAAAATTTTAAACAAAAATAATAGTGTTCTTTACATGTGGAGGATTTAAAGATATTTTAAGGCTTGGGTTTATCATTCAGGAATTGTTTATTTCTTTTTTTGATACAGTCCATTCTCACAATTTTCCCCTCAATTCTCCCAGTAACTCTCTGTAGTAGATAGATACTAACATCTCTTCATTTTATGGATGAGGAAGTAGGAAATGAGAAGTTAGGAAATCTTCCTCAGTAAGTGCTAGCAAGTTACAGCCAGTAAATGGTACAGTCAGCTGTGGCCTGATTCATCTTCAAGACCAATCCTGTAACCACAGTGTTATATTGTAAAATTATACAAGAAAATCCTAAAGATAAATGAATAAAGATGCCTTCCAGCTTGGCTGAAGATTAAAAAACATTAAGAGATATTTTGATTTAGAGTTCACATTTTTGTCTGTTATGTATATTGGCTTGAGGAATCTTAGAGCCAGCAGTAAACTTTTCAACTCTGCTGTATTTCCCCCAGGAAAGATTTTACTTCTGTCACATAAAGCATGATAAGAGTTAGGGATTCCATTACTCTCATTGTTAACAGTGGTGACTGGAATTTTGTCTATGTTAATAAAATATTTTCTTGTCTCTCTGAAAACATGGAGAAAAAAATTCTCATTTTTTCTCATTTGTTACCCCCCTTTTTCTCCACCTCCTCCTGTACCTCCTCCTCCTCTTCTTCCTCTTTTTTTAACCAGACAGTGTCTCTCTATTTAGTTCATGCTGGCATTGAACTCATTCTGTAATCCAGGCTGGCTTCAACTCATGACAGTCCTTCTGCCTCAGCTGTCTAAGTGCTAGGATTACAGCCTTGAACTACCACATCCAACTCTTCTTGCTTCTTATTATCTAGATTATTTTTTCCTATCTTTTGCTCTGTGCCCCAAAAATGATCGTAGTGAAAAACTAGTCTTCACCCTTCTGACAACCTTTATATTGCTGCTGGTATTAACTTCATATTTTTCATATGTGGCTGTGGGTCTTCTCTTGTATATAAAAAATGGTGTGAAAGCTCTTTATGCTTTCTCATGGAAATGCCATCTACTCTCTATTTCTGTATAATACTAAGTAGTTTATGAGCCTGATGGTAAACTTTAAGATCAATGTAAACTTGTTAGAATCTTTTTTCTCATCTGAGCACTTTTCAGTCATATTCTGTGTATAAAAGAATGTGAGAGTGTAATAAAGCAAAATAATCCATTAGAATCACAGCAGACTTCTCAACACAAACCTTAAACGTCAGAAGAGATTGGAGGAAAGTGTTTCAAGCCCTAACAGTTAACAACTTCAAATTGTGACTTATACATTCTGTAATATTTTTCTTTAAAACTGATAATGAAATAATATATTTTACAACAAGAAGTATCTCAAGAAACTCAGCACAAATACAGTGTTACAAAACATCTTTAATGATATCCTAGAAATAGAAAATGGAGGCAACAGTATCAATAAGTCAAAAAGAATGAATATATATGCTGGTACAGACAGCTAAGCAAAAGGAGGGATGAGGAAATCAGCAGCACGAAGGTAATGCAATGACAGGAAAAGGTCAGTCCCTCTCAGTAGTAACTTTTAATGTGAATGGCTTAATTGCCCAGTAGAAAAACACAGACTGGCAGGATGAGTCAAAAAAGAAAGAAAAGCCACTAATATGTAGCATATAAGATACACAATTAAAAAAATATTCACAGATTTTTTTTTAAAAGGATGGACAATAATAGTTCAAACAACCAATCAAGAAGAAAGCAGGAGTTGTTATCCTAATTTCAGACAAAGTGGATTTCTAGCAAGACTGTTCAGAAGAGACAGTCAATACATATTAGGATAAGGGAATAATTTAGCAAGAAGATTTAGCAGTTACAGACATACACACATCAAATGCTGGTGCACTCAGCTTCATAAAATGAACATCAATTGACATGAAAAATCAGATAAACACCACTACAGTTGTAATGGTGGACTGCAATATCTCACTGTCACAGATGGACAGCTCAACTAGACAAATCGATGAGGAAATATCAGGGTTCAATGAAACCTTTGAACAACTGGACTTAATAGATATCTACATCTAACAATAACAATACACAATCTCAGCAGCACATGGGATTTTCTGCCAAAGTGACCAAATATTAGCCAATAAAGCATTCCTAAATAAATGCAAAAGAATTGAAATTATTTGATACATATTATTAGATGATAGTGCAGTAAATCTAGAAGTCAATGGCAAAGGAAACCACATAAACTATACAAATACAAGGAAATTAAATAGCACTTTCTTAAATAATGAAAAGGTCACAGATGAAGTCAAAGAAGAAATTAGTTTCTACAATTCGATGATAATGGCAGTGCAACATGTCAGAACCTATGGAATGCAGTGAAAGCAGTTTTAAGAGAGAAGTTTATAAAAGTGATTTCTCACATGAGAAAAAGAGAATAAACTCAAATAAATAACTTACTGATGTACATTGGTGAGTGTCCTAGAAAAAAAAGAATACCTAAACCCAAAGTTAATATGAGGAAGGAAGTTATGAAGATCAGGCAGAAATTGATAAAGTTGAGACAAAAACTTGTAGTCAATGAATCAAAGTTAGTTCTTTGAAAAATTAAAATAGACAAACCCTTAACTAATCTTACCAAAATAGGAAAGAAAAGACCCTAATCCATGCAATTAGAAATAAAAAAGGTGGGGACTGGGGATTTAGCCCAGTGGTTCTGGGGTCTGCCTTGCAAACGTAAGGGCTGGAGTTTGAGACTTTGATCCTCGGTAACCACATATCACAATGCCAGGGCATGGTGGCTCATGCCTATAATCCCAGCACTGAAGAGGCAGAGGCAGAAGGATTTCTGTGAGTTCGAGGCTTGCTTGGGCTACATACTGAGCTCAGGACCAGCCTGAACTTCAAAGGTGGACCCTATCTCAAAAAAAGTAAATGTGAAATTACAACAAATTCTGCTGAAAGGGTATTGGTAACTACCATGAGAATCTGTACTCTGAAAAATGGAAAATTGAGAGGAAAATGATAAATTCCTAGATATATGACTCAAGAAGATACAGAAATTTCTTAATAGACCTGTATCATTCAGTGAAATTGAAGAAGTAGTGAAAACAGATACCAGCAAAGAAGCTCAGGTTCTAATGCAGTCATTGCTGAATTCTACATGAACTTTAGAGAAGGTCTAATGGTAGTACTCTTCAAACTCCATAATGAAATTGAAAGGTTAGCAGTACTCCCAGAGTTCTTCCTGGAGGCAAACATTACCTTGACTCCAAAAGCAGAAAAGGATCCAACCAAACAAAAGATCAATAGGCAAGTCTCTTTAATGAACACAGATAAAAAATCCTCAATAAGATGCTGGAAAACAGAATGCAACAAATCATTGAAAAGATCATACATCAGGAACAAGTAGTCATTCTAGTGATGCAGGGCTGATTCAACATAAGCACATCGGGAATGTAATATGTCATACAAACAATCAAGGACAAAAATTGTGATCATCTCAATAGGTACAGAAAACGAATTGGACAAAATTCAACATCTACTCATGACAAAAAGTACTGAAGAAAATAGAGTCAGGGATTTAGCTCAGTGTTTCTGGCATCTGTCTGGTAAGCACAAGGATCCGAATTTGATCTTTGGTAACCAGTACCACAATACTGGGCATGTGATTCTCACCTGTAAACCAGCACTCATAGTCACGTGCCACTGTGTTGGGCTTGATGGTTCACATCTGTAATCCCAGCACTGGGAGGCAGAGGCAGGGGGATTTCCTCTAGTTCAAGGCCACCCTGAACTACAAAGTGAGACAGTGTCTCAAAAAAAAAAAAAAAGGAAATGATGATACTTATCACAACCTGGTAAAAGCCACCTATGATAATCCAACTGCCAATATAATACCAAATGGAGAGAAGCTGAAATTTTTCCTTCTAAAATCAAGAACAAGACATGGATGTCCACTATCACCACTTCTATTAGGATAGTTTTTAAAATCTTAACTAGAGCACTAAGACAAGAGAAAGAGATGAGAAATTACCATTATTTGCTAATAATATGATATGCTACATTCAAGACTACAAAAACTGCCCCCAATGACTCATGAAAATATACAAATTCAGCAGTGTAACAGACAGGATATGAAGTCAATCTCAAAAATCAATAGCGTTCTTGTACACCAATAACACATTTAATGCGAGCGAAATTGGGGAAACAATACCCTTCATAATAGCAACAACAACAACAAAAAATACAGTAGACACTAGTTATGAGTAATCTGACATGAATAATTTGGATTAATTAGTTACAATCTTACATATGAGCAACATGATTTAATTGGGTTAATGAAAACTTCATCTGCCTGTTGTTATCTAGAGTGTATACCCAGGTAAACATCCAGATCTTAGCTTTATTGACTTACAGCTAGTGAGATACAACTAGCCCTCGGATCTGATTGAGTTTGTAAGTTAAAGGTCCAATACATGTAGGAATTAACCTAACCAAGAAAGTTAAAGACCTTTGTAATGAAAACTTTAGTACTTTTCTGAAGGAGATTGAAGAACTCATAAAATGGAAAGATATCTTCTGTTCTTGGATAGGCAGAACCAGTATAATCAGTGACTGTTCTTCCAAAATTTTATATACATTCAATGCAATTCCAGTTCAAATACCAGTAACATTCCTCATAAAACTGGAGAAAGCAATCCTAAAATTCATAGGGAAGGAGAAACTCAGATTAGCCATATTAATTCTGGGCAACAAGAGAAAGCTACAGTGATAAAAATTAGCATGGTATTGGCAATAAAACAGACTCATGGATCAATGAACAGAATAGAAAATGCAGAAACAACTCCAGGCACACTCGGCCAAATATCTTTGTTAGAGGAGAGATAGTCCTTTTAGCAAATGCTGCTGGCAAAACTTGCTATTCTCATCTAGATTGAACCTAGACCCAAATCTGTCATCAAAGTCTAAATTAAAATCATAATAGATCTACTGGAAGCCAAATTAGATAAAACTTTTTAAGGTGTAGGTACAGATTTTCTGAACAAAGCCCTGGTTGTGTAAGAAATAATACTAAGAATCAATTAATAGGATCTCATCAAATTGAAAAGCTTCTGTGTAGCTCAGGAAACCACTAACAAAATGCAAAGACAACTTATGGAAAAAAATTGCCAGCTCCTCTGCAGACAAAGGACTAATATCTAGAATATGTAAAGAACTAAAAAAAATTAGGCCCTGAAATTTAAAGATGGAATTAAAAATGGACATCTGAAATGAATACTTCTCAGATAAAGATATAAATTATTAATAAATACATGAAAAAATGTACACCATAATTGGCATTTGAGAATTGTGATTTTACTGTTGGTAGGACTATAAACTGATAGAACTACTATGGAAATAATTATGAAGATTAAAAAAAACTAAAATAGAAATTCTATTTGATTCAGCTATTCCTGCTCCCGGTATATTCCCAAAGGAGTTAGACATGCGGCATGCATACCTATAACAGCACAACTTGTAATAACTAAACCTTAGAAACTATATTTCCCTCAACAGATTGAGTGGCTATACAAGTGGTATTTGTACACAGTGGAGTACCATTCTGCCATCAGAAGGATGTACTTGAGTCATTTGTAGGAAAATGGACGTATCTTGAGACCATAATGTTAAGTCAGTAACTTAGACGCACAAGCTTTAATGTCACATGGTTTGTTTTATATGATAATTTCTCTGTAGGAAGTACAAAATTTAAAAGACAGGTAATAGAAGGAAAGAGAAAGAAAAAAAAATAGCATTGTGATTCAGCAGGGACAGTGTATCCAAAATATACCTTGACTTAGTAAAATTGTATTACATATTTTATGTGTTATTTGGTTTTCAATTTATATATGTGATAATAAACTTTACAAAATCTTATAAGACAAGTAAGTCTGATGTAGGAAAAATAAAGGCAGGTGGAGGGAGAGAAATGGAGTGTGTTATATACAAATCCCCTACAATGAATATAGTCATTATGTACCATAAGCGTGTACTAATAAAATTTAAAAATAATAGTATATACTTCCAAAATTAAAAGAAAAGAAAGTATCTTACATATAAAACTGTAGGACTTACTGAGAAATGTACTTACAGAATTTGTACATTAAAATTCCAATTACTATGACTTCAAAATCACTTTTTATAAATTGTGTCATGTACTGGTACAAATTCTTAATGTTGATTGTGATCACAACTTATATATATAAAATGTACAAATAAAATCAATTAGAAAACAATCACTTTTTATATAGGATACAGTGTAATACATGTTATTACATTTATTGATTTGTATTTTCTTTGTTACATTTTACTAATATAGAATTTAATTTAGACAAAAATTACTAAATCACTTTATCCCTATAGAAATAATTTCTTCAGTGAATTTTTATTAATGCACTAAATAATGTTTATATAAACCAATTTTATGTTCAGCAAAATTTTATAGACTGTACTTCAATCAATTCCTATGTGTTCTCTTCTAAGTACAAATTACATTCCAGGTGCAGATAAAATACTGAAACTGTTACTAGCTGGATTTGCTGTTTTATTATTTGTGTCAAATGGTACAGTATGTTCATTCAATTATTTTAGCCTTTAGGTTACTCTAGAAGGGGTTCTCTTGGCAGTTTTTTCTATTAGATAAAGTATATAGTAGAAAATGTTACTGAATTAAATGGATAATGTATTAATGTATTGGCTTAAATATGAAAAAATGATAATTCAAATGTGCAAGTATAATATTTAGTTTACTGAAAACATGTTGGAAGGATGGTTTGTTAATAACTTGTGTGAAATGTTTTTTTTTCTGGGCTGAGATTTGTATTTAGCATTCTGGATTACTATATACAGTGATTAAAATGATAATTATTAATAATTTGTCAGTGATTCTCTGATACTGTTTTTATTTCACAGATGGAAGAGTATTTCTGTGCCTCCTATCTTCTTCTTTGCCATCTGCTGCTCCCTCACTGGGGCTGGTTACTTTTTTTTTCTCCTCTGCAAATACAGAATCTTGCAGACCATCGTCTATGTCAGGCTTTTCTCCTGCTGACTGTATCCAGCTCCTCTCACATGCTTCAGGACATTGCTTTCCTTTCTGTTCATTTGTCCTCACCCCCTGTGAGGAATCAGTATCATAAGCCTACAAATGTGCATCATATCACATCCTCTTCCCTGGCCTTGGATACTGCTTTGAGAACAGTTTGTTCTGCTTTGTCATTTGCTTCTCTTGCCTTCCTGCCCCAGTTTGGCTTTTGCTCCTATTCCTACACTGAAACATGCTTCCATTGGTATTCTGTGGGCCAGTTCCTTCCTTCCCTTTACTCCTGGCCATAGCACACATGTTTTCCTCCACCTCACTGGCCGCTCTTTCTTAGTTGCTTTTGATGTTGTTTCCTTTTCCTCCTAATTCTTTGTGTTTCTTGTTACATTCGCTGCCTAACTGCTCCTTTGCAGAGGCATGACTTTAAATAGCGTCTCTGTTCTGAAGATGTTCAAATACAGATTGCTTCCTTGCCCTTGCGTTGAATCCTTGACATGTGTCCCCAACATTCACTTCAGTTAGATTTAATGTGAACAGACACAAGTCCTTGATTTTTCTAACTGCCAGGTCTTTTTGCATTTCTTTTTCCCGCTGAGTAAATGGCTGTCTGTCTCTGAGCCAAAAGCCTTGAAGTCATCCTTGACTTCTCTCTTTTGCTAATACCTTCATTAGAGTCTACTTTGAACTCTCCCTTTACAACATGTCCAGAAAGTATCCACTTCTAACAGCCTCCTTCTTGACCCATTGTCCAACCCGGCTTTCTCCACTCCTGGACTTTGCAGCAGCTGCTAACCAGCCTCTGTGATTCTTTGCTTGCTCCCATGGACGTTGTTTCTTCCCTCCTCATGCTAGGCTAGGGCCTTTGTGTTTCCTTTTTGTCAGCCCTGGATACATCTCTCTCATGGTCACATGATACCGTTCATTCCTCACTTCCTTCAACTCTCATCTCAAGGCATTTTGTCAGTGTGCCTGTCAGTCATGAGAGCTTTGTATAAAATAGCACTGACATCCCTCCCAGTCTCTCCTCCTTAGTCTTTCTCTCCCTCTCGTCCTGGTTTATTTTACTTCATAGAACTTACTTTCATCCCCACCAGACTGGAAACTCTGAGGTAGTGATGTGGACAGTCTGTCAACTTACCATTGTCTAGAACGGTGCTTGGGACATAGGGTGTCCAGTTATATTTTTATGCACTATGTTTGTGTTCATTAAAATTTTCTTTTAATAATCTAAGTATTGTTGCTTTAATTTATAAATGTAATATGGTAGCTAATTCGTATCAAATTCTCTGAGTCATATCTTTTTATATTCTACATTAATTGAGCCAGGTGAGTAGAGAGAAATTCCCTGAAGATTTTTGTTGTTCATTTATTATAGGTATGAACTGATACAGAAGGGAGTGACTGAACTCAGACCTGACCGGAGTGTTCCAGATGTCTACAGTCAGATTATGTTTTTAGAGAATGAGAACAAAATTTTGAAGAAAGATTTGAAGAACTTCAAACAGGCAGCTGAGTAAGTTATACTTAAGTGATCTCTTTTTATTTTATAGAAAGTAGAAAATGAAGAGTTGAATGAAGCTGTATTAAGAAATTTAATTCTGGAGAACAGAATTATGTTTTAAGCCTTAATTGTAAAGAATCTAAAATGTTTCACTAGTAAGTTAATTAAACTAATGACCAAACTCCCAGCTTTTTGATTCACCATCTTGATTTTGGAGAAGACCGTTAAATCCTTTCATGTTTTTTGAAATTTTGTCTTGTGAAAATAAGCTAGCTTTCTGAAATAATAAGGAAGCTATAGAAAACATGGCAAAAGGAGCCAGTCTAATTTTAGATGAGTTTCAGTGTTTGTAAAGTCCCCAGAAGGAGAAATAGTAATCTACTGAGTTTGGGTGATACTCACATAGATTCATCGGTCATGACCAACTTGGTAGGAGGTGTTGACAGTGGCAAAGACCGATGTCTCAGAACACTCTGAGTAAATTTTCTGTGTAATTTTCTGCATATATTTAAACATGGAGCAAAAACTTAACAGTTAAATGCCAAATTTTTTCATGTTTTCCTCTTTAAAATTAATGGAACTCATGAACTTTTTGTTGAACAATATTTTTGATGTCAAAATTATCCTTACATGTATAGTTGATATTGTGAAATAGAAAATATTTAAAAGGAAAGAGGGTGTAGGGGTAAATAATGAGGGGAAAAAGAATGTGACAGTAATAAAAAATGGAAACAAAGCTTATGTATATAGGGGGAGGTTTGCAGGGTGGGGGGAGGGGAAAAATGAGAATCAAGTCATGCCAATTCTGGTACAAACTCTCAATGTTGAATGTGAATATGATGTGTATTCATAATGTACCAATAAAGATTTGAATTTAAATAAATTATCCTTATACATAGAGATGTGAATGTGTTGACGTTGGGAGAATTTACTCATGTGAGACAATATAATAAGGAAAACCAATTCTTTTTTGTGAAGGATAGTTAATGCTTTATTCATTGATTTTGAAAAAAAATTTGCAGAAGGGCTTTAAGAATCATATTAACACAAAATGAGATTGAAAGACTGTCATATAGAAACATAGTATTTTTAAAATATGTGAAAATGTGTAGTGAAACAAAATGTGATTGCATTGTAAAGTGGAGAAAACATTAAGACTTAGCTTCTGGACTGGGGGTGTGGCTCTGTTCTTTCCTGTCATGTGACAAGACCTGGGTTTGACCTGGAGTCAAAAAAAGAAAAGTTTTCACACTATTTACAGTGGTACTTTGGTTTCTGAACTTAATTTAGTCCATGATTCTGAAAAAGGTAGCCACATTCATTTTTGTATAGGAAAAATTGCAATGGTCATATTCATCACCTGATGTAGAGTTTGCAAAGGAAAGCAAAATTTTGCCAAATACTTTGGATGGCAATCCAAATTGTTGGCAAAACATTTGTGGACTGGGGTACCACTCTATTTGTTTATTCACTTATAGTCTTGGGTTTCAAACCCACTTAGTTGACTTTCCCCTGTATTACAGGTATGGCTAAGTCACTAAGTTGTTCAGGTTGGGCTCAAACTTGCGATCCTCTTGCTTTGGCCTTCTGGAGTGGTAGAATTATACTTACATGCCAGCTAAAAGTCTCTGCTTTTAAAAGGTTCTAGTAAATAAAAGAACATTCATTTATTTATTTGTTTTAATAAGAATGTCTTTGCCAGGTATATACATTTTATATAGTCTATGAATGTAGTATTTAGAAATTTACATTTTACATAGGTGTATGTAATGTTCAATAAACATGCTATTAAAATTGTCCTCTTTAGTCTTGTTTCTTTTTTTTTTTAATTTATTTTATTCTTAAATTTTTAAATTGTATTAGTACGTGTTTATAGTTCATGAAATTTACAGTCATTTTGAGGAGTGTTTACATGTACATACTTTACATTACATACTGCAGATTGTTTCTGTTTTTAAAATACTTTCCCTTTCTCTCCCATTGAATTCATTGATCTTATTTTTCATTATTGTTATCATTAATTTTAGCTCATTCTATGGTATATAATGTTTACATTAATTGAGATTATTAGGTTCTTCCATCTGGCCTATTTTCATTGTACTTATTTTCCCCTCCTCTTCTGATTTTTCTCTTGGAACACTTCCCTATTGCAAGAAACTCACCTCCTTGTCCTTTCTGCCCATTTTTTATTCTTTTTATTTGTACTTGGCCCCATTCAAATAGAGATACCATATGATATTTAAAATTATGTACTAGGTTTATTTCATTTGGCATTATATTTTTAGGTGCATCTCTTTGCATACCTCTGTCTCAAATCTGTCATTCTTTATAGTAATGTAGTATTACATTGAACATAGATAGCACATTTTCTTTATCCACTCGTCTGTTAATGGGTATACAGGCTATTGCCAGGATTTAGCTATTCTGAGTTGTCCTTCTACTAACATTGATATGCGTGTATTGCTGTGGTATAATGGTTTAAAATGGGGAAGATATCTGGTAAGGGGATGATTGAGTCATAGAATTTCACTGAGAATCTCCATACTGATTTTCAAAATGGTTGTATTAGTTCACATTCCCACCAACAGTGAAGGAGTGTTCCTTTTTCTCCAGAGCCTTGCCAGAATTTGTTATTGTTTCATTTCTTAATGATTACCATTTTTCTGGAGCAAGGTGGAATCTTAGGATCACTTTAATTTGCATTTCTCTAATGGCCCAGAGGTGTTGAACATTTTTTCATATATTTATTGAACATTTGTGTTTCTTCCTCAGTGAGGTGCCTGTTCATTTCTCTTGTGCGTTTCTTGACTAATTTAAGGTGATTAATTTTTTTTGAGTTTTTGGATATTTTAAATATTAGTCCTCTGTCCAAGGAATAGCTGGCAAAAATTTTCCCCCTTCTATAGGTTATCTCTTTATCCTAAAGATTAATTCTGTTATTGTACAAAAGGCTTTTAGTCTGATATAGTCCCACTTGTTGATTGTTGCTATTATTTCTTGTGAAATTGATGTGAACTTTTGGTTTAATTTCCTCTTTTATCTCATCTATATTTTCTGTCCTTCTATGAATTTGTCATAAATTTCTGGTTCATAGTATTTGTTTTGTTGTCACTTTTTGACCCTTGTTCTGCCTTCTGAGTATTGGAAAGACATTCAAAGTTCTTCTGTTTCCTTACTTTCCCATTTTTCTATGTATATTTGTGTATAGATATAAATATATTTGTATTAATACATATATATTAAAAATTACACATCTCTACCTCTTTCCCCCTCCTTTTTTAGGCACATTGCTATGTTAGGGACTAGTGAAATGTTGGTGATTTTGAGTAGGATGTTGCCTCTCTGTAAATAATTTTCAACTTTATATGAAGAATGAAGTTTTATAATAAATTTCCAAAGTAAATCTGCCATGTTATGAGTTTGCACCAAATTATAATGTTTTATTACCCAGGTTTTCAATTTCACTTACCTGGATATTTTTATAACAATAGTTAGCTTTAAACATCAAATTTATTTGGTGAAATTTAATCAAATGTTTGTTTTACATTTGGAATTAGACCATATCTTAAAGTAAATTATGGATGTAAAATACTTTAAAAATAATTAATATTTAGAATGTAAAATGACCCAGTTTGCAGGCATTTAATGTATTGTCCTTCACTCTACTGGCAGCCTTTTGGTGTATCAAGAAAAAACAGAGAGGGGCAGGGGATTTAGCTCAGCAGTTCTGGCGCCTGTCTTGTAAGCGTGAGGACCCAGGTTCGATCCCTGGTAACCACATACCATAATGGGTGTGGAGACTCATGCTCAGCAGCAACCAGTACTCACTTACCACAATGCCGGGTGTGGTGGCTTATGCCTGTAATCCCAGCACTCGGGAGGCAGAGGCAGGAGGGTTGCTGTGATGTGAGTTTGAGGCTGAGCTCAGGGCCAGCCTGAACCACAAAGTGAGACCCTGTCTCAAAAAAAAAAAAACCCTAAAAAAAAAAGAAAGAAAGAAAAAACAGAGAAATCATGTATCTATAAAGTTAATATTTATCTGGAACAGAGTTGCCACGAAAAGAATAGCGAACTTAAACTCCCTTCTAGGAGGCTAGCACTTAATAACTCAGTTTTCTTATTGTTAAAGTGGGAGTAATTATACACAGCATTTTTAACTTCCTTGGAGTAATGTGATAATTAAATGAGACAATCTATGTTAAAGAGCTCTGTAAATCTCAGAGTGCTTTGAACTGTCAGCTATTATTATCACTATCTCTAAAGAGCTGTTATTCCTGGATTTAGAGAAAGTATGTTTGAAATGCAGCAACAGTGTAACATGTAGGAAGAAATTAAATCTTTCTTTCTAAAATGTCACTTGAATTGTTCTCACTAAATCTAGACATTGTCCTTTTCTGTTGTAGGCATTGTCAAATCTAAACAAGAAAGATTTTTCTTGTACATGCTAGATTATCTTCCAAAGTGTAAAATTCAGGAAATAGTTGCTGGGAAAATTTTCTTATAGCTGCTTTTAAGGAACAAGTGATTTGTTCAAAAAGGATTTACAAATACTCCAAAGGTAAAAGTATATTACTTACTGAATTCCGGAGAAAAATGACATAAGTAATAGGCTGACATCTTCCTTGACAAAAAAGAATATTGGTTTTCTACTGAAATGTGGGCCAGGTGTGACTTCAAATGTTGGGGCCCAGAGAGGAAGGAACCTGCCCAATATTCATAGAGATCTGATGAATGAAAACTACAAAACATGGTTAGAATTATCTTTCACAGTTAAAACACCATTTCATAAACTTTGCTTTGTTTGGCAGTTGACATATCAAAAGACTGATCATGATTTGAGGCTCATAAATTCTTGCTTTGAGTTTTATAAATTAGGAACCTGTTTGCTTTACCTTGTTGCCTATTTTATCAGCATTTTGTGATTTTATAGTGCAGACAATGCAAATAAACGTACTTAAATTATTTCACTTCTAAAAGCACTAGTGTACTTGTATGTTAACATCTCTAGTTTTATCCTACTTTTCCAAAATGCCCTTTTTAAACCCTGAAAACCTTTTTATTAATAATTTAGCAGACTTTGCATCTTTATGTTACAGCAGAGGTCTGTACTGCTTCTTGTAAAGCATTTTATTTTTACGATGTTGAGTTTCTTGGAACATTTGTGAAAAATCAGTTTACCCTACAGGCATGGGTTTACTTCTGGATTTTATTTTGCTCCATTTGTCTATTTGTTTGCTCTTCTACCAAAATCATTGATTATTTTAGAACATAAGATGTTCTATTGAATTCCTGTCCTTCCTGTGCTTCTGCAGCAGTGTGCTGTTTCGCTCCTCTTTCTACAATATTCACAGGCTCCTTTCCTCCTCCTGCCTCCACGTAGTAGCTGTTCTCTAAGTTGTTTGTAACAGTCACTGATTACATGTGGTATTGAAAAAAAAAAATGGACCACAAATCAGAAGGTGGTAATCGCCTGAAGATAAATAACATGAGTAAATGAGACAGAGACCAGTGTGGTGCTGTTTTATTTAGGGTGTGGGAGAAATTCCCTCAAACATAAGAGGAAACTGAAGGAGAAGGCCATGTGTTAGCCTGAGAAAAAACAGTACCAGGTGAAGCAAAATGAAGAATAAGCCTGTGGTGTTTGAGGTTTATGCTGGAAACAATAATGGCTGCTACAGTGAGGTTAGTTGTGGAGCCTTGAGAACTTTTTTTTTTCTTTCTTTTTTTAAACTTCTGAGTTGTGTATGAAGATAAAGGACAGTGTTGAGCAGAGGTATGTGATAATCTGGCTCTTGTGTGGAAAACAGTCCGGGTGAGACGGACACAAAGGAAGCAGGGAGAGCAGTGTTTTCTGCATTATCTTCTTATAGGTTGATTTATCTGGTAACTAAGTAGTGATAATGAAATAAAAAAAATTACTTATGAAACAGTTAGTTATTTGCTCTGAACATTTGTTGTCTTCAATCTGTACATTATTGACTCTGTGTATTCTTTGTTTCAGAAGAGATAGTTGATCAAGTACTGTGGCTAGAGTAACACAAGTAGGTGATTCTTTGTCACTTACTAGGTATAAGTGTACTTATCACTGTTTCCTCATATGTAAATGGGCTAGTGTTATCTATCTTCATTTAGCACAATGTCTGTCACAAAGTAAGAGCTTAATATAGCTAAAACAGTATTGTACATCAAACACTTTCTTGTAAAAAGATACAGTTTCTGATTCTGTAAGAGTATTCATCAGTGTTTTCTTCAGAGAGGGGAAACTTTTTATATTTTATTTAATTTATCTTGCCTACCTCAAATCACAGAATTTTTATTTTGTTTTTATCTAAAACCTTTAAAGAGAGTTTTATTTTATTCTATTATGGATCAGCTCTTAGATTTTGTGTGTAGTGTGAGGTAAGAGTGAAAAGTCAATTTTATTCTCTTTAGAAATATCCATTGTTGTACTGCTTCTTGTAAAGCATTTTATTTTTACGATGTTGAGTTTCTTGGAACATTTGTGAAAAATCAGTTTACCCTACAGGCATGGGTTTACTTCTGGATTTTATTTTGCTCCATTTGTCTATTTGTTTGCTCTTCTACCAAAATCATTGATTATTTTAGTTTTAAAGAAGCCTTAAGGGCCGGGGATATAGCTCAGTGGTTCCGGTGCCTGTCTTGCAAACGCAAGGGCCTGAGTTCAATCCTCGGTAACCATATAACAATACTGGGCGTGGAGACTCACCCCAGCAGCAACCAGTACCACATACCACAGTGCCGGGCATAGTGGCTCACACCTGTCATCCCAGCACTCGGGAGGCAGAGGCAGGAGGATTGCTGTGATGTGAGTTTGAGGCTGAGCTCAGGGCCAGCCTGAACCACAAAGTGAGACTCTGTCTCAAAAAAACCTAAAAAAAAAAAAAAAAAAAAGAAAGAAAGAAAGAAACCTTAAAGTCAGAGAATGTTAGTCTTCCATCTCTGTTCTTTTTTTTTTAAAGATATTTTGGCTATTCAAGTTTCTTTGCATTCACTTTGCCAATTTTCATGGACATAGTGCAGTATGTAGTTTAACTTGGGAGATCATGTTTGTCTGTCTGTGTGTGTGTGTGTGTGTGTGTGTGTGTGTGTGCATACACATATTTGGGGTGTGGTAGAAAAATTGATATCTTCACAGATTTCAGTATTCTATTCACATGGCATATCTTTCATTTGTTATCTTTAATAGGTATATTTATGAAAGATTTAAAAATATATATACTTTTTATATTTAGTTATCAAATATCTGTACTTTCTGGATGTATTGTGAGCTTCAGATAGCAGAAATTCAGTGTATGGTTATTGTATTCTCTGTGGCTGCATAATGCTTGCCACAGAGTAAGAGTTCAAGTGATTGCTGTTGACATTCAGTTCTAGAGTTAAGCTTTTAACAATTTTAGGCTAGTTAAT
This sequence comes from Petromus typicus, assembly GCA_004026965.1. NCBI lineage: Eukaryota > Metazoa > Chordata > Mammalia > Rodentia > Petromuridae > Petromus > Petromus typicus. The sequence goes on along the minus strand of PVIR01018867.1, from coordinate 9,066 downwards.
TGATATTTTTTCCTGCTTTCATAGGCTTCAGTTTCTTTTCATGATGAGAATTTAAACAACTTGTATCAAGCCAAGTCCTGTTCCAAGAAGTATTAACTTCTTTCCTAGGTTTTTACCTTAAAAAATGTAATGCAGACCAGAAGGGTCTATTAAAAGCGTTTCATATTTGGCAGAATATGAACTGAGGTTACTAACTGGAAGATGCAAAAGTACCAAGTATATATTTTTTAATATGTATAAAATATGTAAAAGTATATATTTTTAAAATTAATGAAACATATTATTATATTACCTTTTACTAGAAAATATAGACAATTAAAGAAAATTAAATGACAATTAATATTGAGGAAAAATAAAATAGTTTACTTAGAGGCCCTGATTTCACTTAGGATACTCATTTATTTAAAAGGTCAGCGTCCCTAGCTTTTGTGAAGACCCATTTAATTTAATGACTTTCTGAAACAAACACTGTGAAAATAAAGATAATAATGAAGCCCATAAAATTTCATGCTTTAGTGTTTAGGTAATTGCTTGTTAAATTAAGAAGGTACTTTTTTTTCTGGATATATGTATCCCTCTTTCTTTTTTGGATAAGAATATAATAAAAGTTTTCTTCTAGTCTGGTTGGATTCCATTCAGCCATTCAAGCTATTCCAATAATAAGAACTAAATTTATTTATGACCGATGGAAGATAATGAAATATTTTGAACATATCTAATTATTATGAAAAATTACTTTGACTCATATTTGCACATGCAGAATATATTCCAATTCTGGCCTGCTTTGAATGGTGCAAGTTAACAAGAAAAATGTTTATATATTTTACTTTACTAACTAAGGATAACAAAATAACTTAGCAAATTCATTATTAAATGATAATTCCAAAATAATTACCTTAATCTTTTCAGCTAACAAAATTTTCATCAGGACTATTCACTTACAAATAATATTTAAAGGGCCGGGGATATAGCTCAGTGGTTCCGGTGCCTGTCTTGCAAGTGCAAGGAACCGGGTTCGATCCCCGGTAACCACATAACAATATTGGGCATGGAGACTCACCCCAGCAGCAATCAGTACCACATACCACAGTGCCAGGCGTGGTGCCTCACGCCTGTAATCCCAGCACCCGGGAGGCAGAGGCAGGAGGATTGCTGTGATGTGAGTTTGAGGCTGAGCTCAGGGCCAGCCTGAACCACAAAGCGAGACCCTGTCTCAAAAAACCTTAAAAAAAAAATTTAAAGATATGACACTAACTCACTTTCATGTCATGTTAAAATGAAGTTTCATAACATAAGATTATGTGTATCTTCACATTACATACTTGGATTGCAGATTTCAGTGTGCTGGTTTTCTGAAATGGGAATTTAATCATTATATCATCTCATTAAGACAAAACATTGTAAATTGTATTTTTGGATATACAAACTTAGATAGAAAATTTCACCAAATAACTTTTTGCTTGAAACAAAATCTTAATGTTTGCTCTGTTAATAAAGGTTTCTTTTTACACACAAAATGCTCTTTTAATCTAATGAGAATATACTTTATAGTTTAAATATTAATTGCTTATATGAATCTTTTAAATAATTCTTTTATACAACTTTCATTTTCCCTTTATTAAGCAGATGGGCAGCAGGAAGGTCATAATAGGAGAAGCATCACCATGAAATGAATATAAATTGTTTTACTGAGTAGACTTCATTTGTGCAAACAGAAAGTCAGTCCCTGAAAACCAATTTAATGGTCAGAAAAACTTTAAGGTCTAATACTTCAATCAATTCCTATGCTTTCTTTCCTGGGATGAGCACAAATAGGTTTCTAAATGTGTATTAAAAAAGTGGGTTGATGCAGTGCTGCACATTTGTGGTTCTGGTTAAGAAACTTCGCAGCATTATGTTTTCAAGTACTTTTTAACCTATTCTGGGTTTACATTTGTGACAAGATAAATAAAATATACATAATATATACTCAATGAACACATCGAAGGAAACTTTTATTAGACTTAAATGAGATGTTCAGAAAATTTTAATATTAAAAAATAGACATTGTTACCAAGAATAAGACAGTATAATATTTTTGGTCTATTAGTGGAGACTTAACTACCTATTGCCACACTCGCTTTTTTAGGAAAGCAAATCTGTTACAAGAATGTATCTCTTTCAATATATTAAGTAGTAATCATAATGTGAGATTAATGGTGATGATGTTTAGCAGTATTGTATAAGCCATTTTACTGAATACTTAAGTGAAAAAACTTTTAAATTCTATTGGATAGCTACTTTTAACGTACTAAATCTGTTACATATATATGTATATGTATAGCGTCCTAAGGTCATACTGCTATGAAGAATTTTCTATATTGAATATGATCATATATATATATATATACACATATGTATATGCATAGCTTCCTAAGGTCATACTGCTATGAAGAATTTTCTATATTGAGTATGGTCATATATATACCAGAGTTCAAACTTGGGATATTGTGCTTCTGAGGCAGGGACTAAAACCACTGAGCTAAATCTCTGGCCCTGACCTTTTTATCATAGTGGAAATATCTATTGATGCAGCTTGATCTATTAGCTGATTATTTCTGAAGACATAGTACTAGATCTTTATCTGTTGTCATATATATATATATATATATATATATATTTATATGGTATCAACTTTGAGAAAAACTTATTCTCAACTTGGCATTCTAGAGCTATTTTGATAACTTTTAGAATATTCTGTAGAAGTCTTTTAAAATATGAATTTAAAAGCAATATTGTGAGATCTCATACATTCTGCAAAATATTTTCATGGGTCCATTGCATTTTTTTAGGACAAACTTATTCTATAAATTCCCTGTTTCCTGTATAAAATAGTTTTCTGGTTGACTTAATTCAGGCAAGATTCATTGTTTTCACACAAAAATATCAACTCAGGCATATAGTTTTCTTAAAATCTTCTTGTTCTGCTGACCACTTAGGGGATTCATGGAGGTGGCACATTTCCTTTTTGGTTGTTCTTAACTCCAAGAAAGGCTTTCTGTATGCTGAGTATTGTGGGATAGGATGTTTTTAGCATTTTAAAAACATTCCTCCTTCTTACCTCTTCATGTTTTGGCCTGACTATGCCCTGTAATCTGTAGCTGATCTTAATGGGAATTTCACACTTCCACCCTAGGAGTCAAGAGACCTCTGCATGATGAAAATATTTAAAAGAGAAGAGTGTGTAGGAGTAAATAATGAGGGGGAAAAGAATATGATAGTAATAAGAAAAAGGAAACAAAGCTTATATATGTAGGGGGTGGGGGTTTCAGGGTGGGGGAAAAGGGGAAAAATGATACTCAAATCATATCATATTCTGGTACAAACTCTCAATGTTGAATGCGATGATAATGTGTATTCATAATTTACCAATAAAGATTTTTAAAAATTGTAGGCAAGATAGTTATTTGTCCATTCATTAGCAATAGAAGTTTTTTTTTTTTTTTTTTGTCTTTTGTAACATGCAAAGTGGCTTTGCTTCTACCTTGTGTTTTGCCCTTTCCTTGGGGCCTAGGAAGTAAGCAGCTTTTTGTACCCATCCCTGACATCACCACTGGAAGTTCCAGTAGGCTGTTAATGTTAGAAATCTCTTAACAGTCAGCTGGCCTGCCCCACATCTTTCTTCTGGATTCTTAGGGTAGGCCTTGTAAATGAATTCCAGCTCCCTAGCTCTTTCAATCCACTGTACCAACTCACACTTAATGTTATTCAGTACTTAAAATTTTAGCTGATTTTGGATGTTCCTTCTCCTCTGCTTGGCCATAGTTTAGATTCTTATCTTTATTCAAAATGGCATGACTATATTTTGATTTCAAACTTTTTAGTTGCCTTGTAATTCAGCTCTTTGATAGGTTCAAGGAAAATTAAATTTTTAATCTATGTGACTTTTTGTGACTGTGTAGGTTAGAATTTCTAGTTCTTACCTTTTATCAATATTGATAATTAAAACTAAGTTTATAGGCTTAAAATTTAAAGATTTCTGCTTCTAGTTGGGATGTAGAAATCTTCAAAGAATACTGTCACACTTTAGCAACAGGAAGCATTATATCCCCAGACTATCTGCAATCTAAAAATTGGAGGACATTTATAAATTTTTTCTTATATTAACTTTAGGTCTTATAATTATAGATATGAAGATTATCCTAAACTGTGGTATATTTTGGTTAACAATGAATATATTAGGCCCTCGACTAACATTGAAGAACAGACTGCCTGTTGGAAGGGAAATTACCCTTAATTTTATTTTTACTATACAGCTTTCTTGGCCAGAATTGATAAAATATCAAACAAAATAGAAAAAAAAAAACCTTTAGATCTTCATCCAACCTCATTTTCAATGTTATTTTGGAAATGAGTCTCTAGTATAAAATGTTAGTATTAAATTGCTTATTGTATAGTACATTAGACTATCACTGTGTAAGTTTTAAAAAGTATAAAGAAAAGACTGGTAAAATCAAACAGTGGCACTGAATAATCCATTCTAATTTATTCTAAAGACATTCTTGAGCCAATATTTGGGAGATCACCTGCTGGGATTTAAGACAGGAAGTGTGAGCATATGTGGATTTTGATTTAAGTGATCCTTATTTTGCCAGAAATATCATCTTGGAAGATCTGTTAAATCGCAAACAGTTTGATAGTAAAATAACAATGGCAAACTTTTGAAGTTCTTTCTTGATTTTTCCACTTTTTGTTTTTGTTGTAGTGGATTTGTTACACTCAGGGGCTTCAGTCTGAATTATGTCCCCAGCACTGTCTCTTTTCACACATAGATATATACTTTTTTATTGTTTATTTTGAGACAGGGTCCCACTAAGTCACCAAATTTCCTAGGGTGAATTCAGAAGTCCTGATCATCTTCCCTCAGCCTCCTAAAGTGCTGAGATTATAAGCACGCATCTATATGCTCACCTTAATTATGTTTTTTTAGTAAATTATGTGAGATTAGAAGCTAAATGCGTAACTTGGACATTTGTGATACTGTTCATATCACAGTCATGCATGCCATTGACATACAGAAGCAATTATGCTACTGATTACAAAAAATTTACTTCCACAAGTTAGCATTTTGATTGTTTTGTGTGATAGCAAAATGCAAGGAAAGAGTTATATTAAGTTTAAGTTTTTGAGGAAAAACTTGAATTTTAAAGGAAATTGGAAAAAAATGTTAAAAGTTGATTGTATGCTGTAGCTTACTTGGGATAACTGTCACCTTTCAAATTCAAGATTTTTTAGAAACTGGAAAAATTTTATCATTGCCGTATTCCTCAAGTGCTTTTTAAAGCATCTACCTGAATCAGCAATTTCTCCTGCCTGCAAGGTAGCTGAAATGAAAATCAAGTTGGTTAGATGTAGGAAGTAGGCCGAGTGGATGCTGTTGCTGGGCATTGCTATTTATATGTGATAAAAACTAAAAATTTGTCAGTAAGATGAAGAACAGTACAGGCCATCCCAAAAAAATGGGAAGAAAGAAAGAAATGCAGAAGAGTGGCTCTGAGGTTTTTCTTATGCACCACCTACGATTTGATTTACAAAAAGAAGTCGCAGTGATCAACATGTGCACCATTGTGATTCTGAATCCTGAGCCTTTTTCCATGAAGTTCTTTGGCAACATCCCAGGCACTGTTCCTCTCTGATGTTTTGACCTAGTTTGGAGAAGAAGTCTATTTATGTGCATTTATTTTCTGCAAATCTGAGTTTGATATAGTATGACAGAGAGAAGGAGATTTCTTCCACTCTGATCCTAATGTGAGATGTCAGTGCTCTTATTCAGTTCATTTTTTCAGAATGTGAGAGGCTCACTATGATAGCACTTTGTCAGTTATCTATCTAAAGCTACTGGAGAATTATTTTTCATTATAAATGAGTTTTTATAGAATTATACTGAAACTTTGAGTATGGAGAGTGAATGAAACATTCCCATTAAAATTTTTCACTTAGGAGTTGGACTTAGAAAGAGTGCTTTTGCCTGGTGTCCACCAGGGTGTGACTTACAAGAGAGTACACCTTAACTTCAGAGGTTCTAATAATGTCCCTTTTATAGGATTTTGCAAGTACATCAGTTGGAGAGTCCTTTTGTACTCTAACGGTGATGTTGAAGATCCTTATGATTAAACTACTGATTATTTTTAGTAATCTGATCAACTGGTATTATATTTTTCTCATATAAATTAACAGAATGAGATTTTAGTTTTCCAGAATATAGATATGTCTTTTTCTCAGAGCTAAACAAATTTTACAGAACTAAACAATCCAATATACTCTCTTTTGATCTTCTAACTGAGGAAGTTCAAAGTTAAGTATTGCAAATTCTTTTCATTTTTTTGAAAATATTTTGAACTACTAATTTGAAATTTGTAAGCAAAATGTATACTCCTTGAAAGTAAATAATATTTGTTGCAGAATTATTGTGGCAGCACATCTTTAATTTTAGTTTACTTAAGTAAAGATGAATGGATTATATTTTCAAAATTATAGGTTCTGTCCTTTCATTTGCAACCCGCTTATACATGATGACCTCATTAAGATTATGTTGGATGTAACCTTCCTTGAGACTTACAGTGGATCTTTTCAAAGCACTTGAATTATCAATACTGAATTTGTACTGAGGACTAAATATGTTTTTCAGAAAGAGAGGCAATAATTCTTAAAGCTATTATTATTGTTATTTTTTTCAGCAAGGCTAAGGAAGACTTGCAGAAAACTCAGAAAGAACGTGATTTTCATCGAATGCATCATAAGCGAGTCATCCAAGAGAAAAGCAAGTTAATTAATGATCTCAAAGAGTAAGCTGCTTGTATCCGTTTTCTATTTATTTAGAAGTTATTTAATTAGGGTTAAGTAATCTGACAGAAACTTTTAGATAAAGTTATGTATTCAACTTTTATCGGGCATTTAGTGTGTAACAGATACTATATTATATATTTGAAACACAAGGATGAGTAAATTTAGATATTAGTGAAAAAAGACTCCTATACTGTTAGGGTGTATCACAGTGCAGGAGTTAAACACTAACATAACAAAATATATTGCTTTTTTTTTTGCTATATTTCTAAGAGTGTAGTCAATGTTATCAGACTTCAAGGTGAGAAAGTTCAAGGACCTATTTTCTGAAATATCTGAAAGATAAATAAGAATAAACTGAATGAGAGAGTGAGGTCAGGGTGCTTTTGGCAGATGGACCAGCCTATGAAAAGTCTCTAAGTCTAAAGGAGCGTGGGGTGTTCATCAGATTATAAGCACACTCAACCCAGTTAAGATGTGTCTTTCAAAGGGATAGGAAACACGTTATAGCTTAAATTCATAATAAACTTTAAGAATTTTTTTTTTAGGTTTTTTTGAGACAGGGTCTCACTTTGTAGTTCAGGCTGGCCCTGAGCTCAGCCTCAAACTCACATCACAACAGTCCTCCTGCCTCTGCCTCCCAAATGCTGGGATTAAGGCGTGAGCCACCACGCCCAGCACTGTGGTATGTGGTACTGGTTGCTGCTGGGGTGAGTCTCCACACCCAGTATTGTATGTGGTTACCTGGGATCGAACCGGGGTCCTTGTGCTTGCAAGACAGGTGCCAGAACCACTGAGCTAAATCCCCGGCCCAAGAATTTTTTTTGAAATCATTATTCAAATTTACCGACATGCCCTCTTTACCTTCTTTTCCTTCAAGAAACAAGAAATGAATTTTACAGTCTTATACTAAAATGTTCATTTGCTTGCTTTAGGGCAATGCTACCTAGTAGATATTTCTGTGATGACATAAATATTGTGTATCTGTGTCATGCGATACAGTAGCCAGCAGGTATTTATATTTCAAAAGACAACACTTGTTAAATATTCAAGTACCTTTTTAAAAAGTATTTTTATAATTTATTTAATATAAAATTCATCATTTCACATTATATTTTTTCAGATTTATTATCTCAAAAGCTCTAGAGAGAAAATCAACTTACCTGGTGATACCATACTTCTTATATATTTAGATAGCCATTATTTATTCATTTAATTATTAGGAAAAATGTCTACTTTTGACCATCTAGATCAATCATTAATGTGCAGAAACTAAAACAAAACTTCAGTGTTGCCATCACAATCACATAAAAAATAGTGATCAGATTAGTCAGTCACCGGTAAATATCTTTTTTGTATATAGTAGCTATAACAATGCATAATAAATTCATTATACAGTGGACTGTTTTTGATGCCTGTCTGAATTAGAGTCTGCATTATATTTTACCTAAATGTTGCAATTGCATAGACATATTCCTTTTTTGTAACTTTAAGTTACTTATTTTTTTCTGTAAAATTTTCAACTATTTATATAATCACTTTTTATTGCATTTCTTCTTTAATATAAGTATCTTTTTATGAATATACTGATAATTCTGAAAATAGAGAAGTAACTAGTTATGGAAATTATAAATGATAAATCATGAACCACTCAGAGAATATATATGATGACTGATTTGTTTTATTACTGTCATTGATGAAATCATTAATATGATTTCTAAAACACTGACTTTTTTGAGTAATTTTATGAAAATTTTGTACAAAATGAAAACTATTGTTTTAGTATTTTAGTGGAAAAAATAAAGCACTTTAGAGTCAGATCAGAGTTACTGGCATTAGCTCTCCACTTGGCCCTAGACTAGGTATACAATTGTAAAGAACAACAACTTGACATAGAATGAGGCAATGGTTTTCAAATATGGGAAAACTGGCAAAGAAGGACTTGCTGGGACTGGGGATTTAGCTCAGTGGTTCCAGTGTTGGCCTTGCAAGTACAAAGTTCCTGGTTCAATCCCAGGTAACCACATACAACAATGCTGGGTGTGGTTGGTGACTCTTGCCCACCAGAATCAGTACCACATTCCACAGTGCTGGGCATGGTGACTCACTCTTGTAATCCCAGCACTTGGGAGGCAGAGGCAGGAGGATTAGTGTGAGTTTCAGACTTGCCTGGCCTACATAGTAAGCTCAAGGCCAGCCTGAACTACAAAGAAAGATCCTGTCTCAAAAAAACAAAACAAAACA